>JAWQRP010002674.1:0-14959 GCA_033557875.1 Quadriops clusia | reverse complement strand
AAATAATGAAGTCAGGCTATAGTTTTTACAAAAGAAGAGACATTTACATATGTAATATGTACATATTAAAATCATAACACAACATGAATCTGTTTTACAGGTTAAGGTAAATAAACCGCTCATACGGTGCGGCGTCGGACTACCGAGCGTGTCGGACTGTAAAGTGTCGGACTATCGCGATTCAACTGTACTTAAAAATAAACTATGCAATAGTTAAAGAATATTTTTCGTTATGATCATCGTGATCATGACACGGTTATATTTATTTCAAAACTTTTTAATTATGGTTCATTAATTTTTTATAATTAATGCAATTATTTTCACATAACTTATGTGATTTGTAGGATACGATGGCCCTCTGCAGTACACAATGAGCCGTGACAATAACCCCGACCAAGTCATTTCGATTTTATCTAATGCTAATCATATTGAAGGTATGTAGTCTTAAAATAATTTAATATAATAAAGATCCATGAAATAAAATGAACCCTATATTGTTTTTTTTTTGTAAAAAGATATTCCGGCAGAAGATTCGTTGAACAAGTCATCTAACGAATTGATGGACATTGAGGATGAAGAATCAACACCGGTTACCTCAACACCAGACAACGGAAACATGCCTATAAATCCCCTGATAGAGCAACCAACAGCATTCGTGAACAACCAAATGAACGGGGTAAGTATATTCTTTGCTAACTGAAGTTGACACTTAATTACCTATGAATAGTTAACCACTTAATCAATTTGTGTATGTCTGTCTTCATCAAGCAATTTCATTTCGAATACAATCAATAAAACTTTCCGGGATAGCCGTATATGCCACTTTGCCACATATGCTATTGATTCTTTTTTGCCCTCACCTCTCATTATTTATGCATCTTTCTGCATTGTGACTGAAGTTTGGTATTCATGCTCGTTCTGAAATATTCATTTGCTATAAAAAATCAATGCACTGATAATGAAATATTTAGAACCAATGCTACTTCTATCATGACTTAAATCAACCTTTATTGTCACACTTTTTTTGGAATATTGATTTTCTTCCAACAAAAAGCATTTAATCGGTTGGTTAAATCTTGTAACGTTGTAATAACAATTATAAAAAATTATATTATGTTAAATTATTTTGATATTCAGATACCAGAAATGGAAGGTGACATCGAGGGTAACGTGGAAAAATTTGTGTTTCAACCGGCTACCCAGAAGCTCTTGTATAAGTGCCGGATAACACGAGATCGGAAGGGAATGGACCGTGGCCTTTATCCAACATATTTTTTGCATTTAGAGAGGGATTACGGAAAAAAAGTTTTCCTGCTGGCGGCAAGGAAACGTAAAAAAAGTGCCACGAGCAACTACTTGATTTCCACCGATCCTACAGATTTGTCCCGAGGAGCAGAGTCATATGTTGGTAAGGAAATATTTTAAGTCAAATGTATGCAGAAAATTGTATATGACCTTTAATTTATGGGAAATGTTATTCAAGCTGTATAGAAAATAGTAATGAACCTGAAAAGGGGCTTAAAATTTATAATGTATTTCTCTTTTAATTTTTGTATCTTACTTTTTCATTTAACAATCAAAGTGTTTTTTTTATTTGTAGGCAAACTGCGGTCCAATCTAATAGGCACCCAGTTCACTGTGTACGACAATGGCAAGTCTCCTCGAAGATTCAGCATGGGCGATGGATCGACACCGAGACAGGAACTAGCAGCCGTCCTATATGACACAAACGTCCTAGGCTTCAAAGGCCCGAGAAAAATGACCGTCATCATCCCAGGCATGACTTTAAACCACGAACGGGTTACAATTTTTCCTCAAGATGACAGCGAAGGGCTCATCGAAAGCTGGAAGGGGAAGAACATGGACAACCTGATTGAATTGCACAACAAAACACCTGTCTGGAATGATGATACTCAATCATATGTGCTCAATTTTCATGGGCGGGTTACTCAAGCATCTGTTAAGAATTTCCAGATCGTTCACGATAGCGATCCAGAGTACGTTGTGATGCAATTCGGACGGGTTGCAGAAGACGTATTTACTATGGATTACAGGTATCCCATGTGTGCCCTTCAAGCTTTTGCAATCGCTCTGAGTAGCTTCGATAGTAAGCTAGCTTGTGAGTAATCTCAAACCAGTGCCTCAATGTACATATTTATTGAAGAAGGAAGAAGAAACTGAGCTTACTTTTGGCGTTATGTACCGTAAATACTTTTCAATGTTGAATAATCAATTTTCCAATATAAATGTAACTATTTACGTGTTATAGAACGGAAGTAATCCGATGTACTAAAATTCTGCCAACGTATATATATGCCATTGAACAAAAGTGCAAGAGATAGATTAATTAATGTTAGAAGGATAAGTATTCAGAATTTCTAGTCGTTGTTTTAACAGAGAAATACAAAACAGAAAATAATATACATTTTCTTTTAAATAAGTTATTGTAGTTTTAAAATTATAAGAAGGAACGTCCAGTTTCACCGTATGAACTCGGATGAATCTCAGTTGCCTTTATTTAGATGTTTTTAAAGTTGGCTAAGTATTAGTATGTATGTATCATAAATTTTAAAAATTTTTATGCACTTATATCTATATTTATATTTTTATAACGTACTTAAGTAATTCATAGAGAGTTGTAGTACAATGCGATGCCCGATGTTTGTTGTATGACCTAGAACAAAATCAAACAGAGAATGTATGATCGCATTTTAGATGGTTTTAAAATAAGTTATATACCTTGTAGGTTTTAGTTAATTCAACGAAAATGGTATTGAAAAGAAAATTAATTTTAAAACATTTTCTCAAAGTTAATGTAAAATATAATTTTTATTATTTGTTAGTTTTTTTAAATATTAAAGCAGGTCTGCTGTGAAGTATTTTGTTTCTTGGTATTCGTTTGTTAATGTTAGCAGTAGTTTATTATACCAAAATTTTACCCTGAATAAAAACATATATGATACAACTTACATACTTGATGGTGCTCATATTCAATGTAAAATCTCAATTGATAATAAATGTGCTTTTTTGCTCTACCTACTGGTAATAAATAAAATTCATACTAAATCGAACAATTAACAATTTGAAAATAGACTCATAGGTATAATTACAAAAATATGTGTAAAAAAATGGATGAAATTCAGTTTCATCAATAAAAAAAACGAGTGAATTTTCTAAATAATTGTTAAATGTCAATTACGATAATTGTATTTTTAATAAATGTATTTAACGTAATCGAACAAAATATTTTAATATGATAGCAAATTTTGTTTCTTTAGATTGGAGACAAAAAGGTTTTTCTAACTCTGTGCTCAAGCCTCCTATTATACGTCTCAATTTATGTAATCAATGTGCGTCTGGTATTTAACATACAGATAATACGGACACCTCTAAGTAGTTGTAACAAATTATTTAATTGTATTCAGTCTACAAGAATTATCTCGTACAGGGTAATTATGTACTTAAATGTTCTCGAAATTGGAAAGTCAACTGCAAATTCATAAAAAATTAAAGTAGAGCAATGTCAGTTCCTTATTTCAAGTAGTTATATGTTATAATAATTGTAAAGTCATACTTTTCATTAATTAAAAAGAAGTGTTAACATTACGTCAATGTGTTCCGCATAAAATGGTAACAAGTAAGGAGCCACATTAAAAGCACAAAAAAGACAAATCTCGAATATTAACATAATTAAAAAACTTATTATTTTGTTATTAGATATTCGTTTTAACCTACCACCTTACACTTTTAGCATTTTATTTTTTGTTGCAAAATTTCCACCTTGAATTTAAAGTCGTAATTAATGAGACTGTGTTGCAGTATTATTATAACTATAGTAGTATATAATTACTAGTGGAAAATAAAAAACGGAGTACTTCAGTAGAGTATATATGCACATGTATTTAATTAAAGAAATAATAAGTTTTTTAATAGACATTGTTTGTTATTTTTATATTATATCGTTTGTTGTACCTTTCTTTGAGAGAATACTAATGGAACCATTCCGGCCTATTTTACATTTGAGGTGCTTTTATCGACAGTATCACATAATATGTGGTAGTATTACTAAAGTAGTCCAACAGAGATGAAAAGATTGCCTTCATAGATTCAAAAGTTGTAACATTTAAGTGGAATTGAAATTAGAAGTGTTTTTTGATGTTGAATTTTGTGCTCAAATACTATTTTATTGTTTAACACCTTAAGTGCTTACACTGATTTCACTGTATGGAACTTATCATTATAGTGACTATATAAATAAATGATCTGCAATAATGTGTATTATTGTTTATTTACCTCTGTCATTATCCGAAAATTTTGTTAGAATGTTGGGAAAATTTGGTGAACAGTTTTCATTTTCATAATTTTTGATAATCAACATATACCTTTAATTTTTTTCTCTATGACAGTTTCTTTTTGGTCGATCGTGTTTGGACATAAAATTAATATGTCCACGCATGCCTTTTGTTGGCCTCAGGGGCGGATCTAGGTGGTCATCTTGGGGGGGGGATTGATACGACGCTAATAAAAATGATATTTAAGTAAGGGACAATGACGTCATCAACTCAGAAAGTAAAGGTGGCTCAAGAAATGCGTCTTCGAAACGTAAGGGGGGAGGGGGGGGGGAGCGATCCCCCCTCCTTAGATGCGCCTCTGTGGCCTTCCAAGAAGACAGCAAATTTTGGTTTATCTTTGTCTTTTAAGGGCCTGACAAGCACTTCCTTTTAATCTTTAATGAAAGAAAAATTTTCAAGTCTTTGATGTATACCAACGACGTTGATGTATACTAAACACACGGGGTTGCAAATGTTAAATTCGCGAATGATAAGCCCGCGAATATTGAGAGTCGACTAAAATATTTTGCTCGTTATAATTAAAAAAAAACTAAGCGGAAACTGAATTAACATGCTTTATTTTGAAATTGCGCAATTGCAATTGCTGTGTTAAAAAAGCTTAAAAGACACGTTAATTGATTTTGCTTGAACTTTCGAAATATTCGTTGAATTTAATCCGCGGTTTTATAACTGTCAAGAAAAATGTGTTAGAACTGTAATTCTATTGTTATGATAGCGATGAAAATCAATTTTCTGAAATACAATTAAATACAACAATGAAAATACGTAAGAATAACTTGAATTAACTTTTTGTCCGATTAAAAATGGTATTTGAGTCCATTCGACTTCAAAATACGTGCATATTGAGTTCAAGTGGTTTATTACAAGAAAACATAAGTTTATTTAATTGGTACCAAAAAAGCTAAAAATAGAAGTACCTAATACAACAAAAATATACATCTAGATACTAGACAAATTATGATAGTACGTACAATTATTGCAATCTTTAAGTAATACAACCAAGATAGAATATAAGTACATATTGCTAACTAACACGTACCTATAATAATAAAAAAATGTAACATGTATATGAGTAATAAATATGCAAATAAATTACAATCATAATAGACACAATAAAAGGTAACAACACAGGGGATTTGACAAATCTTTTCTTTAAAAATAATAGGGAAATTCGTAACAACTCATTTGTATATACATTGAATATTGATTTTTGGTATAATTTGTGCAATTTTTTCTTAGTTAATTCTTTACGGAAATTTATTAAGAAAGAATTGTTTTGAATTGCACAAAAGTTTCCCTTAAAGTCATCATTCCATTATAAACTTTACTTGTATTAGAACTTTCGTTAATGAAATTTAATAATATCGAGGTAGGGTCAACTCCAGTCTCTCAGGATCTCTGGTTACCATTTTATTTACATCTTTTCTTGTATGTACGTCTCTTCTCCTTCGTCTTCCTTTCATAGCCATTGGTACCAACATTGCCATGGAAGCTGGAATCAAACCTGCCCCAACTGCCGCCAATACAGATTTGGTGTCCAAACGATTGTTTACGTATTGTTGGGGTAATGGGGTAGTATTTGTACCAGCAACTTGTTTTTGGTTTCGAATTGGTCTTCTGGTTGTACTGGCTTTGATCTTCAACCTTTGGCGCTTCTGAAATGCTTTCTGTGCTTGTTCAACAGTTTGGAAAGTTTGCTCCACCTGTAGTAAGCCGCCATGTGAGGTGGTCATATTCACCCTGGAATTTTTCAAAGGGGGTAGCACAGTGAGGCGAACCATTCTGTGGACACCTATCGAATCCGGGGTGTGAACTGCTAGCGAATCCTGGGCATGAACAGAATCTGGTATGTTAATTGTTTGTGGAGAGTTTTGAGCGTGAGCGCCTACGGAATTTGGTATAATTTGCAAAGCTCTCTCCCCTTGTTTTCTAGGATATTTGTACCCTTTAGTTGTAGTGAGCAGTACCCATTCACCATCCCCATTGAAGGGGTGTCCTGGGGGTATGTAATCCGAAGTCGTGCCCCTTCTTCTGTTAGCATAAGGATCTTGGTGTTTGGGGAAATTTGCAGGAAGGCCATCGGTGATTATCAAATCACCGGTATGCGAAGAATCTTTGCATTTCTCGTCATGGCGGTGAGGAGAGGAATATTTGTTGTAATGACTAGTGGACACTTTTTTGTTAAAGTAATTATTAGTTGGTTTCGAAAAGTCTTCTTGATGGTTTTCATGATCGCGGTGATTTTGGTTATCGCGATCGTTCTGCAAATAAACTTTTTGAGCGTAATAAGTAGAGGGTCTGGTGAATGGTGTTTTATTGCCGTTGGAGGAGGGTTTATAGCCGTACGATTGGTATTGACTTCCAGGAGGCTCGTCTTGATTAGATGAAGCGTATTCGAAAGATGGCTTATGCTTTTGGCTCCAACTTGGTTTCTTGAACTCGATCTCGCTTTCCCAAGAATCGCCGTTACCACCTTGGTTTAGACTTTGGTGCCATTTCGATACTTTGGATACAGACCAAGGTACGGCTTCCATTGAAACCCACCCTCTTTTATCGTCATAAGGGTGGTTGTGCTTCTCTATCTGCATTAGATCCCAAGCTTTGGATTTCTCTTGATGAGGTCTTTCGTTTTCATCGTGTTCGTTATCCTCCAAAACAATGGTTGCCAACTTGTTCCTCGCCTCATCTTCACCCCTTGTGATCAACGGAATGTTTTCCAAGTTATCATCTGCTGATGGAGGGTTACTGTTATTTTCATTACGGTCTTCTTCTTGGTGCTTGGAAGAAATATGTTTTCTATGTTTTTCCGCATATCTTTTCAGAAAATCTTTTAGTGCTTGCGCAGAATCTTCCGTTGTTTGCTCAAAACCTTGTTCCGTAGGATTATTGATTGTCACTTTGGTCACCATTGTGGTTGATGGTATTACAGGTTGAATATCGATAACATCTCTATGCTCTAAATTTAGTTGTCGGTCCAAATTATGGATTTCTAATTGATCCGCATGGTAGATTGAAGGATTTTGTTCTCCATGGTCCGGGGGATACTTTTGAGTACTCCAACCAGGATCAGCTTCTATAATCCTGATTGGCCTCGACCCTGGAACCTGAAGGTCGTAGGACTTGGTGGTTGGTGAGTATCGTCCATAAGTACCAACAACACTGACACCACACACAAGAGCAGCACAGAGGCAGATTCGGTGGAGCATCGTTCTTCGCACTACCACCATTTAACATTTACTGTCGTGGAGGAGCCAGGAGCTCTCGGTAATATAACTTAATGCAACAATAACTCTAAATGTGTTACATCTCGATCCCTCCCCCGGATGCCTCTGAAAATGACAATTAGAGCCGTCCTTGTCTCTCGCTCCGTAGAAAGTTAATCAAAGTAATAAGGCGCAGCTTGCCGTGCTGCTTTGCCATGCTGCTGTGCCTTGCTGCTTTATCTTGCCAAAGCTGGTGCCAGTCCAGTAGAACGAGAAAGCCTTTCTCTCTCGAGGATTTTTACTCCTCCTTTGTGGCGAGCTGTTTTTGCGGCGTTATCATCGTTTCTTTCTTAAGCTTCCACGGCACGGCTCTTTGTGGCGCATAAGAGCGCTGCGCTGGGAAGGCGGTGGGAATAATGGAGGAAAGTAAAACCAGGTAAAACGGTTTTTGAGCATAGGTGACGCGTTTATGCGATCGCGGATAATTGCTACTGAAGATTAGTAAATGGCATGTAATTGCGCCGCTCTGCTTTTAGATGCGCTAGATACATCCCAAGCTTCTTCTTTCTGTACACTGTTATGTTATTGAAATGAGCGGTATCTCTGTAATGAGAATTTTAAGAAGACGTTATGCAGATACCGTCTTGCTGCACATTTTGTTCACGTATTTTTATTTGCATTTAAAAATAACTGCATCCACATTCTATGTAGGTAATCCAAGCGCATTGAAGAGTTTGCTTTCGTTAGTGCAACGTTGTTTATTTAGTCAGTTTAAAAACGTTTTGTTTTCAATATCAGTGATTATACTAACTCTCACTACCGCTGAGCAAAAACTGATGGGAAAACGCCGGCCGAAGACAACGGCTAATCATGTAATTATCACCAAGAAAAGTTACGGTAACGATTTCGTTTCGCTCTACAAATGGTGTAGCTCTAAAAATCTTCAATGATCGGACGAGAACGTGCCAAAGAGATCAGGTGTAAATTTCTCGTATTCTCTACCTTTGCCAACACGCTCGTCTTCAGAGATCCCTCTTTAGATATTTTGGATTTACTAATATCTCTGGTTGTATATGGTCTACTTGCTACCTTAACACCTAGCGAGTTAAAAAACGTCATTTTATTGCTTTATATGAAGTCATTTGTTCCGAGTTAACAAGTTTGTCACCTGTTATTAATAAATGGCGTGTTTACTGCGAAATTAGATTTTATTTTATTTAAGTAATTACCATTTTAGTTTCTCACATATGAATATGTATAACTAGAAAGTATAATGATAATGCAGAAAATTGATCTCGTGATTTTCATGATCTTCCCGTTTTGAAAACCTTTGTCTATTGAAACGTTGATCTTAATCTGTCTTGGAATATAGGAAGAAATCGAGCGAAGACCACTCCATATTTTTTCATATTGTATATGCTCAGCGTGTCTAATTCTTTCATTCATATTTTGAATCAATTACTGGAACTAAAAATACCAGAGAGTTTGGGTTAGGTAAAGATGCATCACTTTTGATTTTGTTTCCTTACATAAATTTACAAGTGTAGTTTGTGAACAAGGAATGCATTCCTTGCAAGGTTGATAGATCTTTGAAGCCTTATGAGATAAACAACACATGCTTTTGCAATCTGGCTACATTTTACAAGTTACACAACACCTATTAGCGTCCAAACAATGCATTGCGTGAACTCATTAGAAATTTCGGACCGAGCACTTCTCATAGAACAATAACCTTTTTCCTAAAGTGCACGACCATATAATACACGAACAGAACAAGAAACTAATTTGAAACGTTTTTTCAACCTTTCTCCTAATGAACTTGTTCCTGCATACATCTGTGACTTCTTGCAAAATTAATCCCATTCACAATAGATACTTAATTTGAATTTAATGCGAATTTAATTAATATATGCATTATTATAAATACAAAATTTCTACAAATATAAAAATCTGAGCGACATTTTCTAGAAATGAACTTATCCCGTGAGGAAATTGCCTCTCATTACTTACGAATATGACTGTTCCAGTTTTAAATGTGCATTTCTAGAATGCAAAACGTCATAAAACAACATCCTCATAAATCCGTTCCGCAAAGAACAACAATAACCGCAGCAACAACAATAAAATTCATTTTAACAATGACGATGTCATCTGTTGCATCGAAATTAATAGAACGTTTAGTCGTGTTTGTTCATCTTCACGGCATATTCCTGAACAACTTACTTGGAGTAAATTGTGTTCGAGGCTCTTTTAGTCTTTTTACTCCTCTTATTTCCACTATAGTCTCCCGTTTAATATTATTCTATTTCGTCTCATTCTGTCCAACATTTTACTACTGGATAAGTCTATGGATAGGATATAAATAGTAAGCACACTGACTGACTGGAGCGAACAGACATGCGATCGCTTTGCTCTGTAACATTTATCATTTATTGTCGTCTTTATGCACTTGAGTGAATCGGGAACGTTTTCAATACGTTTTCTATCAATTCTCTATTTGCCTTCTAGCCTTAATGAGTGGCTATTTAGCATTTCTTCCTCCCAGGTCCGATATCATTGTCACTTTCAGCTGGAGGCTCATTATCGTTTTCCTCTGCATAGAGTCGGTAAAACATCGCATCAGGTCCAAGCCAGTTATTTCGCAATTATTCCCCTAAAGAGGTTAGTTGGTTAAAAATTCTCCAACACACACTGCACATTATCTTACATCTACGACATTGAGCGCTTTATCCTCCTCCATTATGGGCATTATTCGCAAATTCGCGTCATTTCTTCATTGTGCCATTGCTTCGCACAACAGACATCGAACATGAATACATGATATATCGTCTGCTTTATGCATTAGTTTTCTCATACATTGATCGCAGGAGCTTCTCGTAATAATTGAACGTTGTGGACGCATTTGCATTGCACGTTGTGCGCTTGGAAGTTTAGAAATTTAAAAAATCAAAAAGCGTGTAATTGGCGGAAATGAGTCAGGTCATGACTTTACGAAATTTGCTTTCAAACCAACGATATATGTACGTGCGTTGTTTGATGAGCAAGGTAAATTTAGGCGAGTTTGGGCCACAATGAACTGAGTTGTAGTATAGCACCGAAAAGTAACTTTCTCAGTGCCTTATACCAAATTTCATAAAATATCAACACTTAGTTTACTTGTAGTAGATGTTAGAAATTAGCGTGGGAGAAGTTGTAGAAATGGTGAGAACAATTCGATGGGATAAACAAGTACGTCTATTGCTGGATTAAACGATTAGACTTTTAAGGAGATTATGAGGAGAAATGAAAAAGAAATATACTAATATCAAAATTTTATTTTTTTCCTTGGCCTTTTATATTTATAATTATTATTTTTATTATTGGGTCTACAGGTCCCTGAAGGAAAGTTTATTTCATATTTTATAATATATACTCCTGAAAAAGTTTTTATTAATAAAACGAAACGTTGAGTAGTGTATAAGCTTTGATTCAAGGATCTGTAGACACAATAATAAAAATAATAATTAAAGAAAGACTGTATACAGGGTGGAGAAAAAGTCCCGGAACCCCTAAATAACTACTGAAAGGTTTGAAATAGAGAATTAAAATTTAGAGGGTTACAATGGTGTCAAACAATCTACTAGATGACACTAAAAACACCCATTTTCCTGCCCCCTATGGGTGTGGGAGGGGGACATAATTTTAAATGTAATGAGGGGTCATGTGAGGGTTTATTTGAAAGGTTTTTTCGAGACGAAAACAACGCGATATCGCCGAGGTCTCTACGACTTCTTTTCGCAGAGTTATGGCCCTTTAAATATTGAGATTTCGCAGTAGAGCAGGGTTCTCGACAAGGACGTCGTTCCCGTATTTCCTTTGCGGACACGTGTGGATAAAGTGCAATAGGAACATACAATGTTCAGGATGATCTGTTTTCAAGTTGCCAGAGGGTCGTGAACCCTGCGGTACTGCGAAATATCAATATTTAAATTTAATTTAAATTCAATATTTCTGCGAAAAGAAGTCCTAGAGCCCTCGGCGATATCACGTTGTTTTCGTCCCGAAAAAACCTTTCAAATGAACTCTCACATGACCCCTAATTACATTTAAAATTATGTCGCCCCCCCCTCTTCACCACGCTCACAGGGGGCAGGAAAATGGGTGTTTTTAGTGTCATCTCGTAGATTGTTTGACACCATTATAACCCTGTAAATTTTAATTCTCTATTTCAAACAATTCAGAAGTTATTTAGGGGTTCCGGGACTTTTTCACCACCCTGCATTATTAATTTAGTTGATTAAATTATGGAATTAAGGTCTACATGAAAATAATTTCGTTTTTGGAATAAATAAGCAGAGTATATAGAGTTGAAGCCAGGTTAATCTTGAACACGTATGTAGTGTCTTGAAAAACCCCCACAAAGGGGGTGAAACGTCTAATAAATATCACGTAATTTAATTTCATGTGAACCCAGTATTCAATCAACTTAATGAAAAAGAAATCTATACAAAATATGTTTTATGCTTTTTTACCATACGAATGAAATAACCCCGATTATCGCGGTTAATTTTGCTAAAAAATATGTCGCGGTAATCGAATCCGCGATAATCGGGATGAAGAATAAATGTAATATAGGTTATTGTTGCCAAGGACTTTTGGAAAAGTGATAATTTCACATGAAGCAGCAACAATATACAGCCTGTTTAGTCAACGAGTTGCCAGTGGGTGGAGACACAACTCTAAGGATCGCCAACCATAGTTGATACTTGATAGTTAGGTTAATAAAATAATGAAATGTCATTTGTGACAGCGTCAAAATCAAGATATTAAACTTAAAATTCGGCGACACGACACCGTCGGCCATGGCTTTGAATAGTACAATGTTAAACAGTATTTGGTGTTGCTTAGGGTTATTTGATTTTAAAACAATTTCTTCAAGTTTGTAAATTAAAACGGGGCATAGAAAAAAAGGACGTCAATAATGAAGAGAAGACGTCGGCAGTAGTAGCGACAGTCTATAAGATCTGGTCAATTCCTCAGCTTTACAATCTTAAAAAAAAATTTGCTGGAGGAGTCCAATTGAGAATCGCACACGTTCTAGAATCACCCGATTTGCAAAAATCGGGCTCCCGTCTAGTGATTCATAATTCTCTACGAAGAGACTGTCCATAAATGACGTCACTGAAATTTTTACAATTTTTGACCCTCATCCTTCCCCCTGTCACACATTGTCACGTAAGCATTGAACCCCCTCTTCGCCCTGTTACATCACGTTTATAAATATTTATATTTACATGTACCTTTTCTTATGAGAGTCCAAGAACCATTATTATCATTTACATGTATAACTTAACAATGATTTTGTTGTTTGGCTTGGAATAAAAGCCTATAGCCTTGTTATTTGGTTTATTTTGAAGGGCACTACATTTCCGTCTCTTTTATACGGACCTTCATCAGAAGCTTTAGCCATAGTTAGATATTGTTCTTATAGGAAATTCTCATTTTAATTGCAATAGACTGTACCTATGATTTTCTTGGGAATAAGTACTTTTTGGAAATTTTATATGTATGTACATATTGATTTTAGTTGGTTTTCAATATTTGCTTTGTAAATCCATTATTCTTAAGATGTAGTATTTACTTTCTTGCAATTAATCGTATCACTGTGTATTGCAAAGGCAAAAGTTAACTTTGCATTTCTTAAGTTTATTATAAATATCACAACAAAATTACATTTACATTATTGAATTGTTTTTATAGATAGTCAGTTTTTTTTCAATTAAACGAAAAACAATTTTTTCTTTAAATAATAGTAAATTTGAAAAATACCGATAATCTACCTGAAGAAAGAAATTGCCGATTTATAATTTCCAAAACAAAAAATCAGCAATAAAGACATACTTACTTTTAAACGTTAGAAATTTGTTATGCTTCTTGAATCTTAAGGTTTACCTAGGATAAGTCAATGCAGTATATAAATTATTTAATCAACGTTAGAATAATGTTTTAATTTCTATGAATTTTTCCTCTGAAGAAGTGACCTGTGACTCGAAACGAAATAAATCATGGAAATTAACTAAAGGCTTCATATACATATAAAATTCGATATAAATTTGGTTGTGTTTCGAGTGGGTAACCATTTAATGCATCTTTTGGAAATACGTTGAATTCGTTTTATGTGTATAGTACATAGTAGTTAAAGGTTTGAAAATAATAATTTAGAGTCTGAAAGTAACTTCCTTACTGTCTCATACCAAATTTCACAAAAATCTACGTTTAGTGTACTTGTAGCTGATGTTAGAAATTAGCGTGGGACAAGTTGTAAAAATGGGGAGAACAATTCGATGAGATAAACAAATCGGTCTATTGCTGGATAATCTTGTTGAGTTTCAAGGAGATTATGTGGAGAAATTAAATTTTTTTTTCTAATGCTGAATACTGGGAATTAAGGTCTACATGAAATTAAATAACGTGGGGCTTTTTCAAGGGTGAAAGGAAAATAATGGAGTAGGAAGGAGTTTTTTTTTGAAAAAATAAGAAGAGTATATGGAGCTGAAGTTAGGTTAATCTTGACCACGTATATGGTGTCTTAAAAAAGCCCCACAAAGGGGGCAAAACGTCTAATAAATATCACGTAATATACTTTTATGTGGACCTTAATTCGTAGTATTCAATGAACTAATTGAAAAGGAAATTTGTACAAAGTAAGTATTATTATTTTTTTACCTTAAGTTATTAAAAACAGAATAATCTTTAGTTTATTTTTTCGATAAAATTAAGAACATGTAATTTGAGTGGCCCATGTAGGTGTTTAATGTTTTCTTTAAATCTGTTATTTTTAAAGATTGCTGGATAGCAAGTACGGATGTTAAGGACCTCATACAACAACCGTTAAATTGCATAGTTTATTATGTGTGACGTAATAAACGAATAAACCTTTTTATTGCCGTTTTAAAGAACTGTGCAAAACGAGTGTAAATATGTACTTCTTTCTTCTTTCGTGTAAATTAAGAATACTGAGAAAGGAAGATCATACAGATTTTTTAAATTTATTTAGCATACCAGGGGTTTTCTGAATCTGGGGTCATTATACTAAACCTTCATATATAGAGAAAGACATAAAAGAAGAGGATTGCTTACGAAGAACTTCGAGAAAAATTGAAGTTATGCCCCTCGTACCGGTTTGATAAAATATTGTGAAAAAATAAACTCTCTTCAAGTTTTTGAAAAGAACTAAAAAATGTTTATGAATGTAATGGACCTTTTATATGATTATTTTTGTGCAATGTAGGTACGAGTTTGGCTCCTGTACGCTCCGCGGGACATTTAATCTATGAAAATATTTGCTTGAAATCGACTAAAATGGGTTTATATAAGCTTTTTCTATTAAATAAACCCTGGAAGGACCGTAAATATTGAATGAAA
>JAWQRP010002673.1:0-14961 GCA_033557875.1 Quadriops clusia | reverse complement strand
AATTCATTTCAATTTAAATTAATCTCAAATTCAAAAAATATGAAAATATCTCTACTACTATTATGTTCTTCTGTTCGCTGCTATATACATTACTGCTGCATAAATTTTTAGTGAACATGATAATATGGATATGTCGAAATCATAAGATTAAAAATATATGTAGGATAAAATGTATGTGTATATGGTAATATGTACACGTGTACATGGTCAGATGTAAATGTGCACATGGAAATAAGTATACGTGTACATGGTAATAAATGTATGTGTACATGGCTGCCCGTGATTTTTCACGGGCATTAACTAGTGATACATCTATAGTTCTGATAATAATTTATTGATAATTTTATGGGAACGATTAAATCTGGTTAAAAAAATTTTTAAGCGCTTAAATTTTTGTACATTTGTAATATTGTAGGAAATTTTGACCTGTATTATTTGGCGTATAAAACATGAATGAACACTTATAATTACATACAACTTTAATAGTATGGCTAGGCCCGTTTATTTTCACCACGTTTAAACATTTTAACGCTCGGGCCAGACAGCCTCATTAGGTTTTTACTAATAACAAAGTGAAGCTAAATAGCAAGCTAATTTGAGTGCTCGTTGCATTTTTAATCGCTATAATGGGCAATTAACCCGATAACGCCAACGTGTGAGGATCCATCGCTTATTAAACATTCAGCTCGTTTAATTTCCCTTTTTCTCTCGTCCAGGTAAAAATTTCTTCGCACACACGTTAATGGCGCCGATTGTTCCGCATAAATATTGCATTAGCGGCGTTGTTCTATTTACTTGCACCCGTCTGGTGCGTCTAGGAAATTTATTTTCGAATGTACAAGCGCGCGTACGTGGCGAAGAGAATCATTTTCCCAGAATTATTTCAGCTTAGTTTCGTCTGGAATTATTTTTAGCCGGCCATTATATCACACTCATGGTCTAAAAATTTCATTCATCATGACCACTAATTTCCGCGGAAGAGCCTTCCGAAACCCAGACTGAGTTACGTAATTGCAACTGCCTTACGTTATTTTTTTGCGATATTTCTCGTGGGTGGCTTACTTTATCTTTTATTGTTCCTTTTAATTATTTCCTTTATTTTCTTTGCTTCGTTTGTTTCGATCATTCCGTTCGTTTCGTTCATTCCGTTCGTTTATTCCGTTCTTTTCGTTTATTGCGACCATTTCGTTAGTTTCGTTTCTTCCACTTATTTAGTTTACATGGTAGACTAAAATCGTTTTCATGTACTTAGTTTACATGGTATACTAAAACCGTTCTTATGTACTTAGTTTACATGTACTTAGTTTACATGGTAGATTAAAATCGATTTCGTTTAATTAGTTTACACGGTAGACTTAATTCCGTTTCGATTTTTTAAACGCTCTGTATACACTAGGGTGCGATACATTTAGTCGGTTTAAAGTCGTTTCGCTTCGTCTAGACATAACATTGAAGAGTAAGAAGCGAGAGGAGTAGAGTTGGTTTGTAAATACCGGTGTGTATGATTAGTCAATAGCCATAAAACACAATCGCATTCTGAATTATTTCCTATTTATAATGTTTCGTCTAGACGTCGGATCGATAGCGGGGGAGGGGGTGGGTGGAGGCGGCGGTCGTGACGTCAGCAGCGTCGGATACAACACGTGAACGAACCGAAAGTGTAGACAATGTTGCTTATTCAGACACCACTCGAGCCTTCTCTTTTTCGCTCCAGACTCTAGACTAATCTGTAATCTATACAGAATCTCTGATGTATACAGATTTAGTCATTAGATAATAAGGGCTTTTTAAATTTAAAATATTACAATGAACCTACTAGGTATATAGTACATAAACCAATATGTACTGTGGTAGATACACATACGAATGTGTACGTACATCATGTATGAACATTTATGCATTACATTGCGCTATTGCACCCATCCAGTTACACTCGCGAGTATTGTGGGTTGCCTCCGATAAAAATAAGTTTGATGTCATTCGGATGAGCAATAAGCAAGCGAATGCCTCATAGATAATCAAGGAACTAATGTTTGTTTTCGTTTATAATTGTAAAGTGAGAAAAGTTCTTCAGCGGCAGCTCTCTTCGAGGATATTATGCAAGCGGGCGAAATATCTGCATCTCATTTCCTTCTCGCCTCGTATAAATTTAAATGTTACGCAAGAGTTCGCAAATTCGAATTATTTGGCCCATAAATATTGACGAACGGGGACAAAGCGGAGCGACACGATACCCAAACCGGAACAGGCACGAGAACGAACGGGAGGAATGAGTGCGTGCGTATGATAATGGCCTATTGTCCTTGTTGGCATCATTCATCCCTCTGTCTCTCTTTGTCTTTCTTTTGCTATAGTTCTTTGTCTTTCTCTTGCTATCGTTCTTTGTCTTTCTCTTGCTATCGTTCTTTGTCTTTCTCTTGCTATCGTTCTTTGTCTTTCTCTTGCTATCCCTCTTTGTCATTCTCTTACAGTTTCCTTTTGTCACTCTCTTGTTGTCTCTCTTTATTATTATCGTGTTTCCTCTCTTTGTGATTGTCTTTTAGTCTTCTTCTTGTTCTATTCCTCTTATTCTCTTCTTCTTGCTTTCTTTCTCTTGCGTTCTGTCTCTTGCTTTCTTTCTCATGCTTTCTTCCTTTTGCTCTCTTCCTCTTACTCTCTTCCTCTTACTATCTTCGTCTTTCTGTCTTCGTCTTTCTGTCTTCCTCTTGCTCTCTTCCTTTTGCTCTCTTCCTCTTACTCTCTTCCTCTTGCTCTCTTCTTCTTGCCTTCTTCGTCTTGCTCTGATTATTTAGCTCCCTTCATCCATTGACTCTTTTTGTTTGATTCCTTTCTCTCTCCTCGACCCATTTAAATCTTTTCCGAAGTCCGTGATTTATGGCCCAAAGCAGAGAGTTCCTGCTTCGTGACGCAATCAAGAGGAATTTCGCATGCAAAATCTGTAGTAGGCGTCTGAATATTTAATGGTTCATCTGTTCGATGCGATTTGTTGGTGCTTCCTTCGGCTTTTAGAATTATTGAACGAATTCCGCGGATTATTATTATGGGGGGGTCCCTTGGAGATGCTTATTATTTATTAGTTATTTTTTATTTTCTTTGGTTCATTCACATTATTCGTAAAGTTAATATGGTTGCCTATACCGCAAGACGTGTCATTTTTTAAATCCTAATCTGTACAAATAGATATGTATGACGTCGCCGTCATGTCTACTCCAAAAAATGATATTATTAGATATTTTGTGATTCAAATTCAGATTTCATATTATATCAAATTATAAAATGATACTAACGAAATAGTGATAATAACTAAATAATAATAATAATAATAACTATTAAATTAAACAATAATGATTTGATATAACTTCGAGGATGAGAAGGCCGCAGGCATATAATCATATGATATGAAAATACATTTATATTGATGTGATTATTATGAAAGTACATATAATAATATAAGGACAAGATAAAACGAGAATGAGAAAATGATGATAATATAATCACATTCTCTTTTAATCATATTTTCATGTAATTACATTCACGTTAAAACATATTTTGATATTCCGAAATTCGTATGTAATCAGTTTCTCGCTCTCATATAATCAATCCCCATTATCATATTATCTTATGTCTTATATTCTTGCATTAATTAAACTCTAAGTTAACTTTAGGAAAATTAATTGTTATTTCAAATAGTTTGTTTATAAAAAATAGTATAGCACTTGCTAGATTGATTGTATTTTTATTTATAATTAGATGAAATCAGGAAGTAGTTGTTATTATCAGATTTTTACATATATCACATTTCATAGTTTTTTAATTTCATATACATACAATGTTTTTATTTTCATTGATTTGAGGCATAAACCTGATCCATGTATGACCTAAAAAACATAGTTATTGAATAATAAAGTATGTTTTTTTAAATAAATAATAGATAATTTTACAAATTAGTATGTTACAAAATATAAGACAATAATATATTTTTATATTCTCTTATTCTGATATTATTTTATTTTCGTATTCTTTTATTCAATACTCCTATATTGCCATTAATATTACGAAACCCTCATATTTTCATATATTAATTAAATTCTCATCTAAACATGTTCTCTTACAATTATATCTCATGTAATCATATTGTCAATTTCTCATATTCTCACATACTCATTTTCTCACATATTCAGTTTCTCACATATTCAGTATCTCACATATTCAGTTTCTCACATATTCATATTATACAAATTCAGCAATATTGAATTTCAAAATACTGCAATTAAAAAAGTTAAAAATGCTTTATCAAAAAATGATTACCCAGAAAATTTAATTAATAAAATTATATTATTTTAACATATCTAATAGAATTAACAAAATTAAAAATAACCAAAATTCAAACATAAAAAACAATATCAATAACCAAAATGATATTATTTTACCATATATAAAAAATCTTACAGAAAATATTAGAAATAGATTTAAAAAATTCAATATTAAAATTATTACTAAAAATAAAAACACAACAAAACAATTTTTTTCTAGAATAAAAGATAAAGATGATAGATTTAAACAATCAAACCTTGTTTACAAAATTAACTGTTTAAATTGTAATGCATGTTATATTGGTGAAACAAAACAATATCTACATAATAGAATTTCTCAACATAAAAATTCTTGCAACAAAGAATTAACAGATAATTGTACTGCTCGAAAAAAACTTTGTAAAAGAAAATAAACATACTTTTGATTTTGATAATGTTAAAATTTTAGAAAAAGGAAGTATTTGGTACAAAAGGAGAATTTTAGAATCTTTAAATATTAAACATGAAAAATTTTCAATTAATTTTAAACAAGATACAAATAACATTAACAGAATTTATAACCAAATTATTAAAAGTGCTAAATAGCCTTCATATTCTTATTTTTATTATTTTAAGTGAAAGTTTTTTTTTGTTTTGTCAATTAAAATAAAAAGAAATTTCATAAAATAATATGTCAAATGGGAAATTTCAAATTTTATTATCTTTAAATCTCCTGAATAATTTATTATTGTATAACGAAACGTCGAGATAAAAATATATACATACAATAAGACCTTATTATACCCATTATTACAAATATTTAATAATTCAAAACAAAAGGTCAAAAAACAATAAAATAGAATAGTATATATATATAGATAGATAGATACTTACAGATAGATAGATACTTATGGATAGATAAATATGTTGATTATATTTTTTAATAATATTTAAATGAAAATAGGAAGTAATTGTTTTTATCAGATCTTTACATATATGACACATAATATTTTCACATATTTTTAGTTCGATTGATTTACCACTTAAAACGCGTCCAATTATGACCTAAATAAACTAGTAGTAGTATGTAATGGGGTTTTCTTATACAAGAGGTATATGAAAGATGGATAAAGATTATGCTCCTATACGAAATTTCAGCCCCCAAAATGCCATGGTTTATTTATAATTATTTATTTCATTTCACTGACGAAAAATTTTTCCACGGAAAGCAATTTGCGTAGCGCGACCCTTATGTCTTGTGTGGCTGGCGAACGAGCGCATCCGTGCCTGGATTTTAAGAACTGTATTTAAAAGTGAAATTATTATCAATGAATAGTTTACGTATGGATAGATAGATACGCGAGTGGATTATCCGCGGTCTACCAAGAAAACAAATTTTTTAGACATTTGAAAATTCTGCTTTTGTTTTTTTTTACTAAAACGCGCCATCTGTACAATTTTAGTTTACAATGTCTGAAAAAAAGTAGTTTTATTAATTCAACAAAAACTGGAAATAATAAAAGAATTTGAAAACGGTGCATCGAAGAAGCAAATGCATTTAAAATATGAAAGAGGAGAATGCAGAGTTATTTCTAAAAAAAACGGTTAAACTACTTTAATTCGCATCAACATCGAATAACGGTACATACATACATATTATCTGTTGTCTATGATATTATCATTAAGTTTAAACCTAAAAGAACTAGACATTTTTTAAAATCATTTTTGTGTTGATTTTGCTACTTTGTGGATTATCCGCGAAATTCGCTTATCCGAGAAATTCGCTTATCCGCGATTGCCGAACCACTCATTATCGCGGATAATCGGGAGTTTACTGTAATTACTTAAATAAACAGAGCGTTATGAATTCGGCGTACGAATATAACAACTTACTCAAGGATGCGAAGGCCGCAGGCCATGATGTTAATCCGAGGATGCCAAGGCTGCAGGCCGATAGTGTTGGCAAGACATGAGGGTCGCGCGAAGCGCGACCCTCATGTCTTGTGTGGTTCGCGAACAAGCGAAGCTAGTGAGCGAGCGCGCAACCGTGCCTGGATTTTAAGAACTGTATTTAAAAGTGAAATTATTATCAATGAACAGTTTACGTATGGATAGATAGATACGTATGTACAGATAGATATATATGGATAGATAGATATGTATGGATAGATAGATATGTGTGGATAGATAGATATGTATGTATAGATAGATATGTGTGGATAGTTAGATATGTATGGATAGATAGATACGTATGTATAGTTAGATATGTATAGATAGATAGATAGATACGTATGTACAGATAGATATATATGGATAGATAGATATGTATGGATAGATAGATATATGTGGATAGATAGATATGTATGGATAGATATATACGTATGTATAGTTAGATATGTATAGATAGATACGTATGTACAGATAGATATATATGGATAGATAGATATGTATGGATAGGTAGATATGTGTGGATAGTTAGATATGTATGGATAAATAGATACGTATGTATAGTTAGATATGTATAGATAGATAGATACGTATGTACAGATAGATATATATGGATAGATAGATATGTATGGATAGATAGATATGTGTGGATAGATAGATGTGTATGGATAGATAGATACGTATGTATAGTTAGATATGTATAGATAGATAGATAGATACGTATGTACAGATAGATATATATGGATAGATAGATATGTATGGATAGATAGATATGTGTGGATAGTTAGATATGTATGGATAGATAGATATGTGTGGATAGATAGATATGTATGGATAGTTAGATATGTATGGATAGATAGATAGATACGTATGTACAGATAGATATATATGGATAGATAGATATGTATGGATAGATAGATATGTATGGATAGTTAGATATGTATGGATAGATAGATATGTGTGGATAGTTAGATATGTATGGATAGATAGATATGTATGGATAGATAGATATGTATGGATAGTTAGATATGTATGGATAGATAGATATGTGTGGATAGTTAGATATGTATGGATAGATAGATATGTGTGGATAGATAGATATGTATGGATAGTTAGATATGTATGGATAGATAGATACGTATGTATAGTTAGATATGTATAGATATATAGATACGTACGAATAGAATTCTTTCAACGATGGTATTTAATCATCTCCATTCAGCTTGTAATGCGTGTTCATCTGAGCCATTACGAAACAAAAACAACCGAGTTTAGACAATCTTAAAAAAAACTCTCCCCGACAAACGTGCCCTCTTATCATCCCGTTTATCTACGTATAATATCGCAAAGGGGGCGACTGTTTCAGCGACGGGGGAAGGGGAAAGGAGGGCTGGAGTAGCGATAGGGGCAGGGGAAGGATATTGGGGGCAGGGGGAGGTGGAGAGGGGCTGAGGAAGGGAAAGTGTGAGGGTGCACTGGAGGCAGCTGAGGGTGCAGTGGGGCACCAGAGGGTGCAAGGGGGGAGGGGGTGCAAGAGGATTGGGGGTGCAATGGGGGAAGGGGTGCAAGGGGATTGGGGGTGCAATGGGGGAAGGGGTGCAAGGGGATTGGGGGTGCAATGGGGGCGGGGGTACAAAAGGTGTGGAGGTGTAAGGGGGGTTGGAGTGCAAGGGGGTGGAGGTGGGGGACAGCGGAAGGCACAGTGGAGAAACAGAGGGTGCAGTTGGAGGAACGGAGGGTGCAGTGGGGCAGCGGGGCGCGTGTCCTTGGCGGCTTTCCACTTGGTCCTTGGATCCTTCTGAATGAAAGGGCATTGTGTAAAGAGGTCGTGTTGCTGCGTCGACGTCCTCGCACGCAATGCGTGTCTTTATTGATCAGAGTCTAGCAAGAGCCTTTGGCCTTCCTAGTCTGCACCACTATCGACTCGCCGGCGGCTTCGGCCCCCATCTAGATACTCCTGCGAGAGGAATTGAAGAAGAGAGAGTTGTTGCTGGCGCTGTTGCTCTTTTTCTTCATATTGTTGCTCTTGCAATTTTTGTTGTTCTTGCAATTTCTGTTGTTCTTGCAATTTCTGTTGTTCTTGCAATTTTTGTTGTTCTTGCAATTTCTGTTGTTCTTGCAATTTCTGTTGTTCTTGAGTAGGTACTCTGTTGCAATTTTTGTGGCTCTTGCTATTATTGGTGCTATTGCTGTTTCTCTTGTTATTACTGTTGCTATTCTTGTTGCTCTTGTTTTTACAACAGTAACAACTATTGCTGTTGCTCTTACCATTACTCTTGCTATTACTCTGGATCTTGAGGATATTGCTTCTGCTAAAGGTGGACATGGAAAACCGTAGAAGGCTGTGACCTCGTTTCGCCTCAGCTGGTAAGGGTTAGGCCGCTTCCTTCCGCTCCGAGCGTCCTTTTTCGCTTCCTTCCTCCCTCCGTCCTTCACTACCCATCCTGCTCGATCGCTTCACTTCCTCTTCCTCTCCCTCTCGTCTTCTCCCCCATCACCTTTCCGCGTCTCCTCTCCTCGTTTCCTCAGCTTGTCTCATTTTCTCGTCTCTTTTCCTCATCTCTTTTCCTCGTCTCTTTTCCTCGTCTCTTTCCCCCGTCTCTTTTCCTCGTCTCTTTTCCTCGTCTCTTTCCCCCGTCTCTTTTCCTTGTCTCTTCTCCTCGTCACCTCCCCTCATCTTCTCCCCTTGTCTCCTCCAGCCCCTCCCGTATCTCCTCTCCTTCGCACGCACCCCCTCGATTATACACGTTTTCCATTTTCCTCTTGTATTCCCAATTGCGGGAGCTTCGCCGGGGATTCCCACACGACGCAATTACTGGCGAACATAATACTTCGCGAACTTCCCTCGCTCCTGTTTAATTATGGCCTCGAGGGGTTTGCTTATGAATTACCTGTGTTTTCGAAGGTTAAGAGTTTTTGATCGAGTTATCAAAACAGCCGGGGCGAACTGGGTAAAACCGCTTTAAGTTGTTGTGTTTGGGCCTGGCTAAGCCCGGCCTTATCAACAAATTTTCCGTATAATTTCCTAATAATAATAATAATAATAATAGTAGTAATAATAATAATAATAATAATATTGCTGCATAATTAAAGTACTATATAATTTAGGGAGTAGTATGTAGTTTAAAATACTTCCAATAATAATACCTACCTATCATCAACGTTCAGATTGGAATTCTCCAGTACCGTCTAACGTCCAGAGCAATCGAATAAAATTATTTTTATAGCCCCGCTGGGTTTTCTGAAGCAAAAAGCGAAATAAACCGGGAGCAAAAAGAAGAGGTGCAGTAAAACCCAAATAATATTTCGTCTGACATTGAGCGGAGCCTAAATGCGAAGAAGTGAAGTGCAGGGAAATAAAACCGAATTTTTATTTTGTCTGGACCGGACAACTCGCTGCTGTTATATGCTAATTCTCGCTCTTGTCTTATAAACAAAAAGCACGATAAAAACGGGCAATAAAAACAATCGCCTGGTGCGACAACAACAAGATCGCGGGAAGTACCTGCAACTACCTGCAGTACCGCTCGTGTTGATAAATTCCGTACTTGTAACGTTTTCTTGTTTGTTGCATCCCACTTCTGATGTTATTACCGAGGGGAGCAAAATTATTAGGAAAGTATTAATAATAGTTTATAATGATGTAATTGGTGTAAGTCGTGGAACATGTGCATAATGTGTGTAGTATAGTTTGTAAGATTAACAGAGGCAGCTGTGTCGTCCATGTCGAGTGTAGACGTGTGTAATGCATAGCAAGGAGGAGAATTCACAGAACTGGTAGACGGAATCAATACGAGTGACTGGGCCATTGCGAACCAAGCAAGCCATGAGCCAGACGGTGTGACCTACACTACCTTGTATGACACACTTATTTGCTATCACACTATGGATCCAAGTGAGCGCTATCATCACACACTCACTCCAACGTCGCTACAACGACGTGTCGTAACACCGTTTGCGTTTGTTCTCCGCCTGTCTGTCTGTTGGCGTCTAGACGAGCTCGAGATAAAAATTTTATTTATTGCTGGCTATTATTCGCCCTTGATTCGAATCGTGTCTGTGTTTCGTCCTTAATAAGGCGAGATTAAAGCGAGGAGAGGGCTATGTGGGGACGAGACGAATTAGGAAGGATAAATGAGGAAGGACGAAGAGGATGTGAGCTAAAAGGAAATGGGCTAAAAGGAAATGGAGCTAAAAGTAATGGAGCTAAAAGTAATGGAGCTAAAAGTAATGGAGGTAAAAGTAATGGAGAAAAAGGAACAGGACGAATAAGGAAGTATCAAAGGGGCGAAAGGTCTCGCCATGAAGGAAGCAAAAGGACCAATTTGCGGAGACAGAAAAACATGGTAATATTGAATTATTTAACTCGAGTGTTGTATAAATAGTTTGGACCGGGTCCAAATCCGAGGGAATAAATTATCGGATGCAACAACTGGATATGAATACGGATGGCTTTCGAAACAAAACATTGCGAAATAAAATTAATTGGATCGGGATCTTTGGCCTGCTCAATAAATCCGCTTTGGCCCCCCAACCGGCAATTGCTTCACTTTTTTCAATGAATCGTGGGGATGGTTTTTGTTGCGCGCAAGAGAGGTTATATTTTGGATTAGATAAATCCTTTTTTTTATGTAACTTTTTTTAATGGAACTTTTTTTAATCAAACTTTTTTTTAATAGAACTTTTTTAATTGAACTTTTTTTAATTGAACTTTTTTTAATGAAACTTTTTTTAATTGAACTTTTTTTAATGAAACTTTTTTTAATGAAACTTTTTTTAATGAAACTTTTTTTAATGAAACTTTTTTTAATAGAACATTTTTTAATAGAACTTTTTTTAATGAAACATTTTTTAATAGAACTTTTATTAATGAAACTTTTTTTAATAGAACTTTTATTAATGAAACTTTTTTAATGAAACTTTTTTTTAATTAAACTTTTTTTAATGAAACTTATTTTAATGAAACTTTTTTTAAATTAAATAATTGTTCATTTATTAAAGTTAACAATTATATTCTCTTGTTTCAGTGAGCGAGTCCGGAGTGTTGGTGCTAGTGGTGTCAGCAGTGGTGCTAACGGTAGCGCTGGGGCTCGTCACGTGCGTGCTGAACCACTACCGCGGGGGCACGGCGGCCGACCCGCACGACGCCGTGCATACACCGACCACTGCACCCGTAAGTACCCCCCAAAATTTATTTTAATTTTTTTTTCTATTTTATAACTCAAATTTAAACATCAACGGTCGTCCCCTCTTCATAGCACGTCACACGGCATACCGTAATCATTTCTATGTTCATTTTTAAAAATTATTTTGTGACTTCTAGTTCGTTTTCCAACTTTGTGCACACCTATGCCCTCTATGCATAGATGTGCATAAAGTTGGAAACTTGCATTATAGCCGACCTCGGCAGTATAAGCAGCCACAGAGGAATTCAAAAGGAAAACATTTTGGTTACCAGCCGATAACACGTGCGGAAAAATCTATTTTTACAGAGTTGTAGTAAATGGTGTAAAACATCAATTAGGAGTATTTTGAACGTTTCAATTGAATACTGCGTCATTTATTTAGTCTGGGGGCAGTTTATTTGGATTTATCGCTCCAACGTTTTTAACAACCCATTCAAGCCGATTCATTACCTGCACATCCTCTCTTAATGGAGTGAGGAAAATTTAATTTGTACGTCGGGCACACACGAAGATCGTTGAATAATAGATGCGCTTCTCTTCAATAACATGTTGTCTTCAATAATATGTCTTCAATAATATATCTTCAATAATATATCTTCAATAATATATCTTCAATAATATATCTTCAATAATATATGTTCAATAATATGTCTTCAATAATATAATGCCTTCAATAATATAATCTCCTAAATATTATAATGTCTTCAATAATATATTGTCCTCAATAATAAATTGTCTTCAATACTAGCAATACATTGTATCGCCCAATGATAACATTTCCTTTCCTGCAATTTCCACACTTTTGTTTTCAAGTGGGAACTAGATTACTGATTAACATTGACGTGCAAATTCCCAGCACATACGATTGATATATGTACGAGAAGAAACATATGTGTAAGAGGAGATGCAACGTAATCCTCGTCTCATTCAAGTGCACAGACATGCTAATTAGAGCCAGATCGAATGGCTACGAATCGGTCTCAGGCCGCCGATTGATTACTGCTGAACCTAATTGCTAATTAGGACGACATGTGTGCACCAACCGCACCCGCAATCACAGCCGCCGTCGATCCGCGTCCTTTGTTCGCATGACGCCGCCGTCGCCGCCGCGCCGCCCCCGACGCCGACGATTTCTACCCCACCTCCTTTCAACTACCTTCAATTCCATTCAGTCGTCCTTCTATCATCCTTCTACTTCCTTTTAACTCCCCTTTAACTCCCTTTCAACTCTCTTTCAACTCCGTTTCAGCGTCCTTTCAACTCCTCTTCAACCCCCTTTCAACCCCTTTTCAACTCCTACTCTAACCCCTATTTCAACTCCTACTTTAATCCCTATTTCAACTCCTATTTTAAGCTCTAGTTCAACTCCTACTTTAATCCCTATTTCAACTTTTACTTTAACCCCTATTTCAACTCCTACTTTAATCCCTATTTCAACTTTTACTTTAACCCCTATTTCAACTCCTACTTTAAGCCCTATTTCAACTCCTACTTTAATCCCTTTTTCAACTCCTACTTTAATCCCTTTTTCAACTCCTACTTTAATCCCTTTTTCAACTCCTACTTTAATCCCTTTTTCAACTCCTACTTTACTCCTATTTCAACCCTTCCTCAACCTCCCTTCAACCCCTATTTCAACCCCACTCCCAACCCCTGCAACCCTCTTCCACCCCCCCGCACTCCCTTCATCCCCAGTCGCTGCGCCACGCCGCCCCAGATCAATTGCATTTCCTTTGTGTCTCGACAACCTCGCTCATAACTATGGCATACGTAGCGGATGCGGATGTATTACGTACTATTAAGAATCTACACGTATTAATTGGATGTGTTGCCTTAAAGTTTGCATAGTAGGCGTAGGTAGTACTTCTGAATACGATAGGTACAGTTGATTTCATATTGAATGTTCTTATGTTAGACATACACCATATAGTGAACCAGCACCATATAGTATCACATCTAATAAACCTCTAATCTTTTTAACCTTAAAGGCATTTATTAAGTACTAGTACACGTGTACATATTACCATGTACACATATACATTTTATCCTACATATATATTTAACCTTATGATTTCGACATATACATATTATCATGTTCACTAAAAATTTATGCAGCAGTAATGTATATAGCAGCGAACAGAAGAACATAGTAGCAGTAGAGATATTTTCATATTTTTTGAATTTGAGATTAATTTAAATTGAAATGAATTTAATATTAGTCTTACTCCTTATTTTTAATAATTATAAATTTTGAATTGTAAAAATCATTATAAAATTTTCATGTTACGAAAACTTTCTGCAGATACGTACACCCTACGTTAGTCTTACATTGATCGTTAGAGTAATCGCATTAAAAGAACTGTTATTTTGTCTGCAAATATCAATTTTTGGCATAAGTTTGTAAAATACAAAAACATAAAGAGCCACATTGATTGTTCTTACAAATTTAAAAAAAATAATGAAAAAGTAAAAAACAGAAAAGTTAACGAAAAGTTTCACTACTCGGCACATGTGTTGTTTAATCATATACCAATGTACTAACACTCAAGTAGACGTAACAGACTCCCGCATTTATCAGATATTGGTAACAACGGACAAAACTTGGATAACCCTTTTTTTTATCGATTGTATGGTTTTCTTCTATTGTATAACATCTACTCTATCCGCCATCAACTGACTCAATCCTAATTGCTATCTTAGCAATTATAGGATTACATACACATAATTTAATAAAAAGTGAATGAAGGTAAAATAGCAAATAATATTAAAATATTCAATACATGTATTTGTAATCTTTAATTTCACTCATTTAATTTGTAGTACATATTACACGCTTCATTTCAGAAACTTCTTTTTCCGTTAAAAATATGTATGAGTGTATAAAAATGCATGATATATACATGTGCACTCTTAAACGATATGACGTCTCACCAATCACAAAGCAATTTTAAGAATGAACATTTTATTTAAATTTTAAAACCGAACAATATTAAATTTAACAGATAATTTCTTCTTGCACAACGTGAGTCCAAAGAATTAAAAAAAAATAAATTAACACTTATAATGATTTCATACTTGTATTATCACTTCATGTTTTTTTTTATCCCTTCTTACAAGTATTTGTTATGTAAGCAGTACATAATAATCTTGATCGCAGAGTCAATTAATGACAGCCTGTTGATTATTTTAACCATCGAGTACAACGTGAGAATGGTATTTTATTCCTGTTTCATTTGTTATCCATGTCGTTGTGCGAGAGTTAAAATAGTCAGCGGACTGTCGCAAATCCTGTTTATGGGCAAATTTTTAGTCCCTTAATTTATAATTTGTGCTACATAACTGACAGTCAGAATACAACGACTTACCACAAGGAAAGCCAAAATGTTCACAATACTGCTTGACCAAGTCTTTCTGGCAAACGTAATTGTGTGCTTTGTTGCGCATAGCTCTAATTGTGGGCGGAGGGAGTCATTTCTCGACCGATCACCTACACGGATAGATCGTAGCGCAAATTCGTTCTATGCGCTCATATAGTG
>JAWQRP010002672.1:0-14969 GCA_033557875.1 Quadriops clusia | reverse complement strand
TTGATGTTCTTTAAAATGCGATTTTTTCATAGTGGCGCAACCATCGATACACACTCACCATAGAAATCATATTCCTTAAAATGGGAAAATTACCGACGGACGGACGGACGTACGTACGTACGTACGTTACAACGGTAATTATGTTTGTTGATTTATTTTGTAAAACTGGTATTGTCACATTAAACAGAATTTTGTAAGTTCAAAAGTTCAAAAATCTGTAAAATCAATTACAGTACTAAAATGTATACAATCTGGGATAATTCGTTACATACGAACCTGAAGAGGTTCCTATACATTTAATTGCACACTTTACAAAATCTGTGCAACTCTATGTGGACTTAAAATAAACCCCTTATAAAGTCATAAAGCAATAAACACTGGAAGTTTGTCCAGTGTATGGCGGTACGCCCGTTATGAACAGGACAAAGGTCTTCATTGCACTGAAAACCAGGTCTGGCCCACTGTCTATATTTTAATGCATCTAGTTGTACAGTAGGAGATCAGATTATATGATGCCCTAAAGGGGAAACTAGTCATCTACTATACAATAAAAATTCACAAAAAAGTACCAATTTTTATTCGTAATCATACATTAATTATTGATTAATTATTAATAATCAATTATTATTCATTAATTAATTAATTATATTAAAGAACCAATTTCGTCTTTCAATACTATTTCGAAATCATGCAACAGCAAACTGAATGTAATGACATAGGACAACACCTGAAACAGAAGAAAGCACATAAACAATTTTTCTTTGCTATTTCTATAATACAAAAAATAGGATAATATAGAATCTAAATTGTATTAATAAAATGAGAGCTTACCGTTGCTACTAAACTTGGCTCAAAATCGTATATGTCCATTATGCTAAACGCAGGTTTCTGGTGGGATAGCATATTAATAAATAACTCGACCTGAAATTGCGTAACAGGAAGTTTAAATGAATGAAAAATAAGATTAAATAAATAAGACACTGATTAAATAAAAGACTGGCTACCTGAATCTGATCGGGCAGTTTAAGCTTAGTGAAATGGAATCGAAACAAGTCCGATGTAATTTCTCCCACCTGTAAGAATTATAATAGTTTTAACAATATTAAAAAAATATATAAATTGGAAATACCACTCATCACTCACTCATAATTGTGAAATCTCAGAAAGTAACGTCTTAACCGACAAACTTGGAGTTTTGCAAAGAACTTTGTTTTGTATTATAGACGTCCCATTTTGGGCAGACAACCACAGAACGTGGTCATAATTTAAAAAAAATAAATTTTATTTTTCCCCACTCAAACATACCCCAGGTAGTTCCTAAAATTTGGAAGGATATGTGATCCGAAGAGAAAGAGTTTTGAACGATCACTATTTCTTCTACTTTTTGTCAACAAATGGGAATAGTAATATTTCAATATGTTCGATATTCAATAAGTACGTAATTAAGAGCAAAATGATTTTCTTAAACTGCATTGTTAGATTTATTGCTCAAGGGAAAGAAATTTGTCTCAAATCAAGAAATCGAACGCGAGATATAATTAATTGATAACAAGAAACAACCACCTTTAATTTATATTAAAAAAGAAGAAGTGAATTTGTCATAAAATGCACATGGTTTGTGAATCCTAAGAAAAGAGTGATAGAATAGGGAAACTACAACAGAGTAAAACGTCACCTCTATCAAAAGCCTAGAAACGGAAGCCTAGAATCTACCAAAAGTGACAAATAAATTAATTCACTTATTATAAAATAGAATAAAGACAAGATTATATAATATTGTGCGACCGTAAGTCGGCTAAGAAGCAATAAGTGAGCCAGAATACAACTTCATTTCTCATTGAAAACTAAAACAGACCTACCTTATCTAGAGTATGGTGTACTTCAAAAACAATGATACTACAAACAACTATGAGAAAAGGAACTCTAACTCGCACAGGACAAAAATACCAAGCGACTGAAACGCTGTCCGCATAGTTGAAAACCGTGTTGGAGACTTCATAGGTGAAGAATACGTAATCCACTGAGGTCAAGGGTATAAAGACAATTATCCCTAAACCGCTGATGAAAATTAAAGATTGCCATTGCTTCATGCTCAACACATAAAACAGATTTATATCGGTAAGTAGATTATTGTCTTGACAAGGACCACCTTTGAAGCCTCCATGAAGGTCTTTAAAATCTTCATGAACCATTTTTAAATCCCCATCGGTTAAGTATTCCTCCAAATGCTTGATGTAGTCGTGAATAAAATTGATTGAAGTGTTAATATTTCCATAATTGACAACCATCATACTAATTATGGTAGCTTCTGCGTAGTATCCATAAATTTCCTCATAAGTTTGGTAAATCTCTTTGAAAGTCTTCGGGAAGGTGAAGATTAGTCTAAACAGCAAGGAGTACAACATAGCAAATACCACAATTGAGGATTGGAAGAGTGCAAATTTTCGTAAGAAAACAACCGTTCCCTTGGGATAAATTTCTAGTCCCTTGTACCCCCTTTGAGTTTGGGATATATGGTTATACATGTCATTATAATGTCTCTTGATACAGGCTGCAAGCATTAGTACCAACCAGCTTACTTTAAGTTGATGCAGAGAACTTCGTACTTTTATGTACCAAGCTGTACCACTGGAGAACGATTCGTAAAATTCGTAGCAATTGAACAAAAACATTCCAATTCCACTTAAGATCGCAACAACCAAACTATTTCTATCAATTTTACTTTTGAAGGTAGAGGGACCCTGATGGTGGTTACATGAGTATGTAAAGCTTGCTCCTGCGTACCTAGAGACGATGAAGAACGGAGAAAGCGAACATATTATGCAATTCGGATAACAATTGGTAAAATAATTTTTGATGTATTTGAAAGGCTTCATTATCAATATAATAGGGCAATTATTCCATCTGAAACAAATCTGTTTAGCCGAATAAAGGAACGAGGGACAAACCAATATGTATTGATTTTTAATTTACTTGTTATGCACGTAATTGCGAAAGCATTAATGCATCAGTCAATGATACTTGACCAAATTATCCTTTAATTTTTAATGATATTTGAAGTTGCCCTTTAAATCAATTCAGAACTATATTTTTTATATTATCCTTGAAATTAATAACAAATAATCCAAATTTGGTCCCGTTCAATATATACTTAATTATTAATTGCAAAAGTTGGAAGTCTAGCTCAAGATGGAGCATGTATGGTTATGAATAAAAATTAGTACTTTCTTCACAAATTTTATTGTACAGTGGGAGACCAAATTAGATGATGCCCAAAGGGTGAAACTAGTCATTACATTAGTCCTCATTCATTAATTAATTAAATCAATTAAATAAATTCTTTGAAATGGTAGAAATAAAATTTCTAGTACCTTCCTGACAAAGTCGTTATAGATTTATCACAAGACTACCGGTTTCGCCACAGTTCTATGGCATCATCAGGCCTTTGTAGTCTAATCACCTCCTATCATATTCACATTAACTCTGCAAGATATTTCCATTTTTTATTTACTGTCTTGATATTTTAAATTGTTATACCACAAAGAAAGTACAGAATAAAATAGATTCAGACAGTAAATAAAAAATGGAAATATCTTGCAGAGTTAATGTGAATATGATAGGAGGTGATTAGACTACAAAGGCCTGATGATGCCATAGAACTGTGGCGAAACCGGTAGCCTTGTGATAAATATATAACGACTTTGTCAGGAAGGTACTAGAAATTTTATTTCTACCATTTCAATATATAATATCCTGACCTGGGGAACCTTGCACTTAAATAAATTCTTCTTTAAATTCTATTTTGAAATCATGCAGAAGAAGACATATAAACAATTTTTCTTTAATATTTCTATAAAACTTGAGTTAAGTAATATAGAATCTATATTGTATTAATACAATGAGACCTTACCTTTGTTACCAAATTCGGTTCAAAATTGTACATGTTCATTACGTTGTAGACAGGTTTGTGATTGGATAGGATATTCATAAATAACTCGACCTGTAACAGGATGTTTAAATGAATTACAAATAAGACTGAATATATTTAAAAAAAGACTAAATATATTTAAAATAAGACTAAATAAATAATTTAAAAATAAGGTTAAATAAATAACACATTGATTAAATTGAAGACTACCTACCTGAATCTGGTCGGGCAGTTTAAGGTTAGTGAAATGAAATCGAAACAAATCCGATGTAATTTCCCCCACCTATAAAATTATGAAAACTACTTATATTGTACCACTTATAAAATTACACTAGTTAAAACAATTATTTATATAAAAAATATATAAATTCCCAATACCACTCACTACTCACTCATAATCACGAAATCTCTGAAATTAACGTCTTAACCGACAGTCTTTAAATTTTGCAAACGGCTTTGTTTTGAGTTCTAGGCGTCGGCTAAGAATCAATAGATGAGCGAAAATAGCACTTTTTTGTCATACAAAATTATAGCAACAAATTTGGCAATTAGACCCACCTTATTTAAAGTATGGTGCACTTCGAAAAGAATGGTGCAACCAACAACTATAAGAAAAGAAACTCTAACTACTTTAAGACTTCCATGAACATCTTTAAAATCTTCATGAACCATTTTCAAATTTCCATCCATTAAATAATTCTCCAAATCCTTGATATACTCCTGAATGAAATTGATTGAAATGGTAATGTTTCCGTAATTGACAACCAACAAATTAATTATACTAGCCTTTGCATAGTATCCATAAACATCTTCATAAGTTTGGTAAATTTCTTTGAAGGTCTTCGGGAAGGTAAATATTAATCTAAACAGCAATGGGTAGATCATAGTAAGGACCACAACTGTACATTGTAAGAACGCGAATTTTCGCAAGAAAGCAACCATTGACTTGGGACAGATATCTAACCCTTTGTGCCCTTTTTGAATTAGACGAATTTGATTATTGAAGTCGTTGTAATGTTCCTTGATACAAATTACAAGAGTTTGTACCAACCAGCTAACTTTAAGTTGACGTAGAGAACTTCGTACCTTTATGTACCAAGATCTGCCACTGGAGAACGATCCGTAAAATTCGTAGCAGTTGAACAAAAACATTGAAATTCCACTCAAAATCGCAACAATCAAACTAAAAATTATTTCTAATAATTTTACTTTTGAAACTTGAGCGACCTTGATGGTGGTTACATGAGAATGTAAAACTTGCTCCTGAATATTTAGATACGATAAAAAAAACAACGAAAAGGAACATACTATGCAGTTAGCATAACAATCAGTAAAGTAATTTTTAATGTATTTGAAAGCCCTCATTTTCAAAATAGTAGGCAATTATTCCATTTGTAACAAATCTATTTAGTCGACTAAAGAAGTGATGAACAACCAACATGTATTGATTTTCAATTTACTTGTTACACAGGTAATTATAAAAGCATTAATGCAAAAAAAATACTCGACGAAATTATTCTTCAATTTTTAATGATGTTTTGAAACTCCCTTTCATATCAATTTTTTATTTTTATGCGCTTAACGATTATTAATAGTTTTAAATTTTTTTATTGATTTGTAAGAGATGTTTATTCTTCCCAGGCGACGTGATGATCAGAGAGAAGCAAAGAGAATGTAATCATAAATTTCAAAACCTGGAACACAAACAATAGTTTTCAAACATTGTTTTGTTTTCTTCGTCGTGGTACTTACGGTCACTGCCGTGTTTGGTTTCAAGTTGAACATATTTAAAATGTTGTATACTGGTTTTTGTTCTGCAAGGGTTTTGATAAATAGCTGTACCTTAAAAGTAAATTATTTTAATAAGGTTAATTTTTGAAACTAAACATTTTCGAAACTAAAATTTAAAACTAAGAATTTTCAAACTAAGAATTTTCAAAACAAACAATTTTCAAAACTAAGAATTTTCAAAACTAAAAATTTTCAAAACTAATAATTTTCAAAACAAAAATTTTCAAAACTAAGAATTTTATGAATGTTGATCATACCTGAACCTCATTCCGAGCATTCATACGCGTGAAGTGAAATCGCCAAAGATCTGACATAACACTGTCAACCTGTAGAATAAATTCAATTAAAAAGTAAAACAAATTTAGTAAAAAAAAACCGCAAAATAATAATAAAATCAAAACAAACCTTGGCTGACATGTGATAAATTTCCAGAAGGCCCAAGAAGCCCACAACCAGCAATATAACACCTCTGGTACGCGAAGGAAAAAGAAACCAAATCAAAGGAACCTCACTGTAGTGAACAAACACAGCATTCGAAATCTCATAAACAAAACAAATCAAATCCAAAGCGGTAAGTGGTAGCCAAACAATTACTCCCCAGTTCCCAACGGATACGAAAAGTTTGTGGTACTTTATACTCGCCATATAAAACATTCTAATATCCTCTATTACATTTTCTTCTTGTATATAAACAGTGCCCCTTCCTTCTAAATACCCTGGCAAATCTTTCACATATTGCTGAATAAACTTAATTTCAAGATTGGTTATAGTATGATATATCATAAGTAGGTTTAATATACATACTTCACAATAATAACAATACATTTCGAAGGATATATGAATAAATTCTCCAAAAGTCTCAAGAGGAGTAAATAATAATCTAAAGAAAAAAGTATAAATTGTTAGATAAAGTAACACTAAAATTTGTACAAGTGACATTTTCCGCCAGAAAATAACCGTTGCTTTTGAGAATACATCTTGTCCTTTGTACCCATTCTGAAGGGTCTCTATATGAGATTTTAATCCATTGTAGTGAATGTTCACCACATAAACAGCGCAAATCACCAAGCAACTTACTTTAATGTGATACAGATTCTGTCGAGTTTTTTCATATGAAATTGTCCCGTTTGATAAAGAATGAAATATTTCGTAGCTGCTAAAGAATAGGATAAAACTAGACCAGACATACGAAACAACTAGATCCTTTTTAGCAATATTCATGTTGACGGTAGCGCGACCATTAGTATGGGAACAGGAAATCTTAAACGACGAGCCAGAGTAATTAAAACATGATAAAAGTATGGAATAGGTGCACACTATACAGTTAGGATAGCAATCAGCGAAAAAATGTTTGATGTTGTTGATAATTTTCTGAATCATGATTGCTTTGAATTTTTTTATAGAAACTTTTTTACCAATGTTCCAATTGAATTGTAATACGATTCTATACGAAAATTCTGTCGTATTGATTTGCGATTTAGTCATTTTCGTTTGTTGTTTCATTAATTATTTGTTTCTCTCTGGAGGTAACCTATATAATTTATTTGAGATTACCATATGTACTCGCATCTAATTTTTACTATTTTATAAAGTCGCATCGTTCATAAAAGTTACTTTATGTTAATTCATAAAAAAATGCGCGAGGTCGAAAATTTGTGTTATATGGTTATATGGCAATAAAGCCGTTTAAAAAGTGTTGAATTTCAAATGAGATGAACGAGTACAGCACCACCAACATCAATCTCTAACTTAATTTATTGTCCTATTTCCCATTGTCATTTTTCATTTGTCTTTCTACAAACATCTTCATTTAAAATTGTACATGAATGTATAAAATTGCCCAAGAGTAGTGTACACATACGACGCAACGTCGCGGCGCACTAGGTGGCAACATTTAATTGGTTCGGCTCAAACGCGGTTCCAAAGCAACGCAGCCAGCAACCTCCCGAGTTTAAGCGTTTAGGTGAACAAAAGTGGTTAACAGGAATCTAGGACCGGCCCACCAGGATGTTACTACATTACCCTAGATATAACTCGCTTTCCCCCTGAGGGGGCTCCACGATCAGTGATTTTCGAGTAACGCCCCACTGATGACCACGAAACTGGGACGAACGGGTGAACAAAAACTGCTGTCTGGTATCCCAGTAATCAACCAACTTACCTAAAAGCTTCTGGAAGCGCGATCAGAAGCCCGCGACCACTAATAAAAGACAAAAATGGCAACACTTAATCCCGAAATTAAACAGACTACGCGACAATAAAACCCGCCTGTGCCTTACCCAGAATAATCGGATTCAAGAAACTTGAATTGAACTAAATACACAAATAAAACAATAAAATGTAAGAAAACTTTCATCATAACAAACAGCATTTTATTGTGAATTGATTTACCGTGAATTTGATTTAATTGAATGACCTTGGGGAGTAAGGACTAATTATTCATTATTTTACTGCACTGCAGTTGACCTTGTAATTCTCGTGGGATACCTTTTGACTGTTATGAAATTGTGTTACCTTTATTTATTATTAATGCAATTGCGCTACTCTTTTCTATCTTGTGTTTAATTTCTCTACTTTTAAGGTGATGTAATTATTCATAGAATTGATTGAACCCAAACTTGGTTATTGCAAAATATTTATTGATTAAATTGAATTATTATGTTTATTGGTCGACCATAATTGATGTGTGTGTGTGTGTTCGCGGGAGAGAGAGAGACAAACAGAATTATCCTCCCCCTATTGCCACCTGGCGGAGTTCATCGAAACCAATCCAAACGAACTAATGAACAACTCGTGAAGATAATGAGAGGACCCAAATAGTGCGCCACTAATGAAGACCAAACTAGCGACACCTATTCTCTAACTACGGAATTGAGTTAAACTGAAGAAAGAAGAAAACAAATATTCTTAGCCTGTATTGTGTCCCACGCCTGAAGACGGCAGCCAATGAATCCAAAACTCCCAGAAGAACGGCGTTGAAGATATTCCCAAAGGCACTGCACAATTGATCACAACAAACTCAACTCCACGAAACCTTTCACTCCGAACCGTCCCCAATGCTCTCGGATCTCGTCCTCTGGGCTACCCCCAGTGACTACGATCGACCGCCTTCTATCGAAGATTTCTTCCGACTCCCCCTCAACTCTTTCTCTCTGACTATCAACGGCCCGACTCTCCACGACTGTCTGACTCCCCGCAAGAAGACTCCTAACGACCAACCCTCTGACTGACTCACCCTCTACCTGTTAATCTCTGACTGGTTTTTCTTGGCCAATCAGAACTGTTCCAGCTCCACGCGTCCTACCCCCTCGGAAGAACAACCAACCACCGTTTAGTACCTGTCCCTGGGCGACCAATGGGGCAGCTTTGGTTCCTTTACTCGACCACGCCCTCTCACGTTGGGACTTTCACCTTTGTTTTACCATCGCAGGTTGGTACCCCTGCAGCTCTTGACAACCTTGCTAAGATTTACACCGAGGTCTGGCGACCATATGTTTCCCATTAAAGCGACCTTGGCTGCTTCCGCCTCCCCGAGACGTTCTTCTTAATAGGGTCTTTTGTCGGCACAATGCGTTGTTTGTTGACCTGGCGCTTCGCCTTTTGTTTGGCCATCTTAACACTGGGAAATATTTTCCAGACTTTGATGAAACATCTGCCGCTGGCAAATCTCCTTTTTGATAAGACCTTAATTTGCATGGATCGCGCAACATATTGTTTAATTTGTTTTTTTACAGTTTATTAGATTGTCTAATGTTTAGTTGAACAGAAAAGATAGATTGTGTTTCAATTTGGCCGACTTTGTTGCTATTTCAAATAAATAATTTGAACTAAATGTTTGTTTGATTCGTTGAATTAATGTGTTTTGCTTTTTATATACATTGGGATGTGAATGGAAAAATTAATCATATAAAATTTCAACTGTCAACGGAAAATCAAAACCTAGCAAAGGACATTCCAACACTTTTTTAACCCCTCTCGTTTGCACGAAAACCCCAGTATGAATCAAAAGATTCAGACTAAACTATAATAAGATCTTGTCACTAATTTGAGCTATTGAGTGTAAAAGATTAAGTATTCTAAAATATAATTACAATTATTTATTATTATTATTATTATTACAAAAATTACATATAATCATCGTAATAGCTTTAAAGATATTTAGTTTTAAAACTACACAATATCTAAGAAAATAATTTACTGATCTATTATTCATCCTTCCCAAGCGACATTATAATCAACGAGCAACAAAGAGAATGTTATCATGTATTTCAAAAACTGGAATGCAAACAAAATTTTTCAGAAAAAACATTTCTCATTTTGTTCATCATAGTACTTACGGTTGTCCCCAAATTTGGTTCCAAGTAGAACATATTTAAAATGCTACAAACTGGTTTTTGATCTGCAAGGGTTTCGATAAATAGCTGTACCTAAAAGTAAATTAATTAAAAGACTTTCTAATAATAAGAATTTTTAAATATTTCGATCGTACTTGAACTTGATCCCGTGATTTCAACCGAGTGAAGCGAAGTCGCCAAAGATCCGACATAATGTTGTCAACCTGTAAAGTGAATTATGTGGCAACATAATAATAATAATAACGATAATAATAATAATAATAATAAAATGCAACCAACCTTCACTAAAGTGTGATAAATTTCTAAAAAAGCAGAAAATCCTATAACCAACACAAGAAGAGATCTGGAACGTGATGGAAAAAACAACCAGATAGCAGGAACCTCATTGAAGTGAAAAAATGCTGCATTTGGAATTTCATAAGCAAAACAAATCAAATCGAACGTAGTAAGTGCTAGTCAAGAAATAGCTGCCCAGGTGCCAATCTCCACGAAAAGTTTGTGATACCTTATACTTGTCATGTAAAACATTCTAATATCTTCCACTAAATTTTCTCGTTGCCCATAAACAATGTGTTTTGCTTCTAAATGCCCTTGTAAATCATTAACGTATTGGTGAACAAATTTAATTTCAAGATTTACCACGTTATGATATATTACCAATATGTTTCCTATACATAGTTCACAATAGCAACTATACATTTCGAGGAATACATCAAGAGCCCATTTAAAAGGCTTAGCAGGTGTAAATATTAGTCTAAAGAAGAATATATACAATAATGGATAAAGGAAAAGAAAATATTTTAGAATTAAAATTTTCCGCAAGAAAATAACCGCTGATTTTGGGAATATATCTCTTCCTTTATACCCATTCTGAAGGGTCTGTATGTGAGCCTTCAATCCATTAAAGTGAGATTTGATCATGTAAGCAACAAAAAGCACCATGCAACTTACTTTGATTTGATAGATATTTTGCCGAGTTTTTTCAATTGAAACTTTCCCTTTTGATAAAGAGTCAAATATTTCGTAGCTGCTGAAGAATAGCATAAAACTAGAGCAAACGTACGAAACAACTAAATCCTTTTTAACGATGTACATATTGAAGGAAGAGTGTCCATTATTATGAGAACAGGTAATCTTAAATCCCGAGCCAGAGTATTTAAAAAGTGATAGAAGTGTGGAATAGGAACATACTAAACAGTTAGGATGACAATTAGTGAAAAAATGTTCGATGCTTTTGCTAATTTTCTTAATCATGGTTGCATTAAATTTTAAGCATGTTTTTTAACAATGTTCAAATTGAATTGTTATGCGATTACATATTATGTAAATTCTGTTGTATTGATTAGTGATTTAGTTTCGTTTATTACTTCCTTAATTATTTGTTTTTCTCTGTAGGAAATACATAATTTATAATAATGTATTTTAGATTACTTTAAAATATAATATGCAATACTCTATCAGATATACTAGGTGGTCTCGGTTTTTGGTACACCATTGACGTTTTTTTTGTTTTTAAACATTTTGTCAATTTTTTTTTTGTATATTTATCATAGGCAATATGGGAATTTTTTTATCTATGATTCTAATTATTATTCAATATTTCAAAATATATTCTGTAGATGTATCTCTAGTAGTTTTAAAGGTATTTAATTTTATTGATTGATTGATTTATTGGCATGAAATATTACATACATAAGAATCACAAGCAGTTATTATGGTTTGAATTGAATAATTTACATAAAATTCCAAATTCCTATGCTGATCCTTTACAATGCTTAGATAATAATAACAAGTAATAAGTGCATTTACCGACCCACAAGCAAGTACACAATGCACAATATTATACAAATGCTTATAATATGTAACGATTGCCAAACATTTTTTGAAGATCTGTAATTTATATGCAGGGATATCTATTAAGTCTCTCCTGCGTACGTTTATATTATGAACATCCGTGTGGAATTTAATTTTGTTGTATAAGTAAGGTGGAGTCTTAAAGTCAATAATCCTTTTAAACACGCATGCATAATACACATAATACTTAAAAATAATAATTTGTTCATTTATAATATAACGGCTATTTATTCTTTCCAATCGACATTATGTCGAAAGAGCAACAAAGAGAATGTAACCATGTATTCCAAAATCTGGAACATAGACAAAAGTTTCCAAAAAATACTTCCCGTTTTGTTCATCGTAGTACTTACGGTTGATGCTGTATTTGGTTCCAAGTAGAACATATTTAAAAAATAATATGAAGGTTTTTGCTCTACAAGGGTTTTGATCAACAGTTGTACCTTTAAATAAAACTATTATACTAAGATCGTTTAAAAATGGAATATTTGAAATTAAAATTTTGAAATATTTTAGCCATACTTGAATCTGATCCTGAGCTTTCATCCGAGTGAAGCGAAAACGCCAAAGATCCGACAAAATATTTTCGACCTGTAAAATATTTTTTTTAACAACATGAATAATAACAACAAAATCAAATCAACCTTCAGTAAAGTGCGATAAATTTGTAAAAGGAACAAGAGGCCTAAAAATGCCAAAACAATAGGTCTGCAACGTGAAGGAAAAAATAACCATAATGCAGGAACCTTATTGAGGTGAACAAATGCAGCACTTAGCAGTTCATATATCATACAAATCAAATCAAAGGCAGTAAATGGTAGCCAAACCAGTGTTGCACAGGTTCCAATCGTTACGAAAAGTTTATGATACCTTATGCTTGTAAGGTAAAACATCTTAATATCTTCCACTAAATTTTCTCGTTGCCCATAAACAGAGTATCTTTCTTCTAAATACCCTGATAAATCTTGAACGTATTTATGAACAAATTTGATTTCAAGATTCAATGCGGAGTGATATATCACCACGATGTTTAGTACACACAATTCACAGTAGTAACAATACATTTCGAAGAATATATTTACAACCTCTCCAAAAGTCTTAGGAGGTGTAAATATGAATCTAAAGAAAAATATGTAGAATAATACGTAAAGTAAGAAAAAAACTTGTATAAGTAAAGTTTTCCGCATGTAAGTACCAATTGATTTTGAAAAGATATCTCTTCCTTTGTACCCATTCTGAAGGGTCTGTACGTGAACCTTCAAACCATTGCAGTGAAATTTGATCGCATAGGCAAGATAAAGCACTATGCAACTTACTTTAATTTGATAGATATTCTCCCGAATCTTTTCAAACGTAACTTTCCCATTTAATATAGAATCAAAAATTTCGTAGCTGCTGAAGAATAACATAAAACTAGAGCAGACATACGAAATAAATAAATCCTTTTTAACTATGCTTATATTGAAGGTTGAGTGACCATTATTATGACTACAGGAAATTTTAAATCCCGAGCCAGAATATTTATGAAAGATCAAAAGAATGAAGTAAGTACACACTAAACAGTTCGGATAACAATTAGTGAAATAATTTTTTATGTTTTTTTTTATTTTCTTTATCATCCTTACTTGAAGTTTTACGCAACCATTTCATCAATGTTCAGATTGAATTGTAAATCGAACACTTATGTAAATTCTGTAGCATTGATTATCAATTTAGCTTTTTTGGTATATTTTTTCGTTAATGGAGGAAATATATAAATTATAATCATTTATTTTCGATTACAATAATCAAATATTAAAAGATATGTCGGGTATATTGAGACTTATTCAGATAGGCTTACACATTCGCGTACCTAGTACATACAAATTACATCCAAGTTTTATTAGACTTTTTGAGTAATGCTCCAAAAAATTATTAAACCCATGAAAAATTATTTCACGAATTGTCACAAGAACTGCTTGCTGTGTTCATTCTCCTCATTTTTTTATTTCGCAAGATTCACCGGATATGGATGCAAATGTTTCTGTGACCACCGAAGAAAGACTTCTACTTTTGAATTTAAAGTTGCCCGAAAAACCAGAGTTGCTACAAATGTGATTTGTTTAATCATCTTCTTTCTCAACGGATACGACCTTAGTTTGGTCCGAAGTCAAAAATCCTCGCTCGCAAGCATTCGTTCGTGTATTTACAAAATGAAAGTTTCTGCTATTATCCTGCAACTGAACTCACTTAATGGTTTCCACTCCCAAACCTTTGCCCAATTCGTAAAACTTACCCAAAATGGTTTTATGCACAGGGATACGATTCCAAAAGCTGATGTTATATTCTATCGGAAACAATCTTTTGTGATGGTCGTCTTAGTAGTTTACTTCATTATATATACTTACTGGATTAATTTGTTCTTATCAAAGCCAAAAGATTTTCAACAACTTTTTCGAATTTCCATGGAGGCTTACTGCCATTATGCTGAATCCTGCATAATGGTAGCACTCATGATTAACAACCTAAAGGTGAGATGTACGTTCAATTTTATTCTCAAGCATGTTAAAAAGTTAACCGCAGCTTCATGGATCATGAACTTAAATCGAAACCATTTTCGAACCGAGGAAGGGTTTGCTCAATTGGGAAATTTTTATATTGCTGTTATAAAGGGGTTTTGCCAGTTTTACGAACGAGCAGGCTGGACTTTGTTTCTATGGATATTCTTCTCAATGCTAGATTTTATATTTTGTGGGTACGAAACTTTTAATGCAGCCTTTCTTCATTTTGAAAGAGTGAATGCGTTATGGTTTTTATTTCCCACACGTGCGAGAGTACTGTTATATAGTTTTCTGGGTTTTATTGTGGTTTTTGGACTAAATGATACTGTCGTAAAGTTAAGTATAACAGTTAAATCTAGAAGTGTGAAGAAGACTTCTATCACAGACAAACAGACTGCTCTTCCAATGCATTTGGTTAGAAATATCGCGGGTTACATATACTGAAGGGTAAAAATGCTGAATATTGAGATGAAAAATAAATGAAGTGCGATAGAGTACAAG
>JAWQRP010002671.1:0-14970 GCA_033557875.1 Quadriops clusia | reverse complement strand
ACAGACAGACAAAAAAGCAAAAAAGGGCCAAATCGACTCAAAATCGCTCAAAACGTCGAGAATCATCAAAATCTCAAAAAATTTTTTTCGCATGATCACTATACTTTCTCTGCGAGAAAGTAAAAATTTAGAACTTCATAACCGAACCGCTCTTATGTATGTCTTTTAGTGTATTGTCTTAAGAATGCAAATATCCAAGTTTGCGCAACGTCGACTGGAAGAATAAAAGAAATCTTAATGAAATAAAAGAATTTGTAATGAAATGACCTTCACCCAAAAAAATACAGAAGAATTAAGGAAAACAGGTCCAAGAGGAAAAGTGAATTTAATAAGAAAAAGGTAACTATAAAAATATAATTCAACAACAATCTATGTACTTACGAAATAAAATCTATAGAACATCTGAAACTTTTTCACATTTCGTACAGTTCTCATTGATAGACAAATGTACTTATATGCAGAGTAATTTCGAGGTACGGGATTTAGGGACCCATTAACATTTTAAGCTATCACGTTGTACGACAACTTTAACGTTAAAATATAAATCAGTCGAAATCGTGAGGATAAAGAAAAGATTACAGGATTTCCGTTCGTTCGGCTTCTCTATTCTTCCCTGCGCTCTATACAGTCTGCAATCAGCGGTGCATGTGTTAATTTACAACTTGAGTTCCTTACTTACCTTCGCCGCAATTTAATATGCGCAAGAGATACTCTAAAATGTAGTAATCGAGTTTGTTAACTTGTTTTTAGCGACCACCTTCCTAGAAACCCATTTTCTTGCATGTGTATTTATTGTGCATCAGAATAAATAAAATAGATTCCCAGCGTCCTTATAAATGTTACTATTATAAATATTTGTATATTCTTGGACTTATAATTATAAATATTTTTATAATCTTGGGTTTATAAAATAAGGACTATAAACCCAAGATTATAAAAATATTTTTAATGTTACTATTGTTTAGGTATGTTTAAACTACTATTGTGGTATGATACGTTGCTCCTTAAATCACTTATTGTAGATATCAAACTTGCGGTAGTCCATTACACTACCTTATAAACTAGAAAAATGTATGATAATATAATTTTTATGACTTGCGCCTCCACGGAGATCATTTATAGCCCTGTACCGAATTACAGCCAGCGCCTTAAAATTGTGTCGTTATTCTTACAAAATAATAAAGTTGGTTTATGTTAATGACATTGTAAAAATTTAGAGGGTTCGATCATTTCAATCGAAATGAGATCTTGGAAGATGTGCGCTCATGTTGAAATTAAATTTTTATACCATCAAACTTATTTCGTTTTATCTAACGCACTACCCTGCAGAACATAAATATACTCATTTGTGTCTCTACTTTGAATCAAGTTTCTTATAATCTTAATTCCGGTAGTGTTACTATTTAATTAGTTTGTTTTCTAAATAAATTACTTTCGCCATGCTGGTAGCAATACTTTGAGCTAATTTCGTTGAGAAATAAACACTGCACATACCAGCGTCTTGTAAAATAAATATAGTCTGCAAATAGGGGGTTGAAACTTGCAAAGCGAATGTTTAACTAGAAGTTAAAAAAAAGAATCCTACGCACGTCACGAAACGGAAAATTCACGTAGAAGAAGTATGGCGCTGTGAAATCGCGTCGTCAAGGCGAGATTTCATATATCCCTAACTCAAGCAAAAGTTATGCTAAGCAGTCCTTTAGTCCTTAATTAGGTTCGGTGCAGGAATTTTCATCTGTTTAAATAACAGTTCTCCTATTTAATATTTCATTTTCCCTGCTCACTCATTATCAGTAAAAACCATTATAAGGTCATTAACTACGTTTTCGTCATCACGCATCGCAACCTGCGTAATTAGCAACCCCCATATTACTTCCTACTATTTAACATTACCACTGATTATCATTACATTCACAATCTATTGTAATTAATTTCTCCTTTGAAATTAAGTACACCTTACGCCCCGTCATCTTTAATTTCAGTTTTTTAAACTTTCTGAAAGTATTTATCTGTTGGCAATGCCTTTCTTTACAAGTTCACCGGCTCCAATAAATCTTAATATCTGAGTTAGTAAGAATTTTGCTTTTTTCGTCTGGAAAGTAATTGAATTATCTCGCAAACTGGCCACAAAGTTCTACTAAAACTTGCAACCCTTCTCACAATTTCGATGGGAGTATGCAAGGAATTTTCCACAATATAACTTTATAAAGCAGACGTTCTATATTGCTTTCTTTGCAACTGCAGATTGGAAAAATTTTCCTAGAAGTATTTATTTACGGCGACGCGACGTTCTGAACCCCCCACAGCGATATTAGGCGAAGTAACTGACGTTTTGCGCGAACACTAACCGAATTACCCTAACTACTTTTTCATCGGCAAATTGATTGTGTCATTAAGGCTCTTCCCCACGGTTGTAATAGAGGTGCAAAAACAAAAATCCCTGCGATTTTTTACCAGTCCCTGATAAAAATTACTGAGTAGGACGAAACGAAAAAACGATGCTTTTATTGATTACTTCACAGCAGAAATTCGTTAGTTGGCTTCTAAATCAAGTAGACTTCGTCTCAATCCATTGGAACCGTACTAGCCCATTTATAAATCGCCTTTATCTCTTATTTTATTCGAAAAATTCTTTATCTCTTCCCCGGAATTGCCAGGGGAACTATATTCTGCTCTTACTGGCGAACTTAATTGATCGTTCCACTGTTATTTGCAAATGGTAGATTTTAGATTCTAATGTTTTCTGCGTCGAGTTTGTTTTATTCTCTCGCGAGATAAATATGGTACTTATCATCCTATTTTTCCTATGGACTTTAATGATTTCATTTATATGCAGTTTTACTTTTCCTTGATTGCATTACCATGCTATCCGTTAATCTCTTTTTAATTGATTATTTCTAACCGTGCAGTAATATTTTATTGCGCTGAATAATTTCTTTGCCAATTATGTCGTTCAGTTTAAATAGAAGATGGTCGTCCTCATCCATTTTATTTTATTTAGTAGGCGACCGGTTTCGTCAAGAAGGCATCTGAATAAAACAAAAACGTCAATAAGGTACGTCTTTTATTTATACCGGACTTCATCTTGACCTGGATTTCCACTATATTGTATGGTTATTACATTTTGACCTCTTCTATTCGATTGTGTGCTTCTGATAACACGGTTTTCCAGAAAAACTCACACAATTTGTGGGGAAATGTTCCCCTAAATTCTACTCAGTACATAAATCCAAATTGAGTTTGTCTTGTGCAAATAGCCGATATTTGAATTAAAATGCCATTGACTGAACAAATATTAATTTCAATATGTAATAGTCCTTGGCTAGTAGGAGGATCGATTTCTGATCTAAACAAATAAAATACGAACAAATATTTAACAGATTGAGCTGGTCGGCATTGAATTTTTCCACGGTGTTGTCAGTTTGCACGTAACGGAACACACTATTTTCTCGCGATTCTATTGACAGATGCTTTCTAGAATACACTGCGAATAAAAAGTTTGTTTTGCATGTACATACATTTACTGTTTCCATCTTTAATCTCTTTCAACATCACTTGATGCACTCCGCTCTCAGTATTTCTATACAGTTTACAAACAACCCCTCAATTGCATTCGCAAGTGATTTTAAAACAGAAATAAAAGGTTTGTATTTTTTTATAATGCGATAATCTGTCCTGCCGTGTCAGCCGGAAAACGATAAATCGTGTTTGCGTTTCAGATTACATAGCCTACATCTCCTGCTGAAAACAACAGTATTAGAAATTTCATCTTAACGATTCGAACCAACCATATCAAGCGGCAAAAACTAATCCATCATGACCTTAAAAAAAATCATCAATAAGTGATCAGAACATAATAAAATATTGACCGTATTTCCCCCAGGTCAAATTAACGTAATACGCCTCAATTTCCAAAGTAATCTCTAAAATATCTGACAACGCTATCATCCATCTTCCCTATAACAATTGGGCATCAAAGTATGAAGATATGTCAGTTGTCTGGCGCTACGTCTTTTTTCGCACAGCCTATATCGATCTTTTTACAGTTCATAATTCACATGACGCTCACGAGCGCCCTCTTTCGAGGGGCCATGAAAAATATGCCACCTAGGATATTGGAAATACGAGATAACTTTAGAAAACGAAGGATTTATGGAAAATCCATACTGTACTAGTGGTCTTTTTTATCTGGAATTAGTGCAAGGAGCCGCTCCGTAAACTTAATATTATCCTTAAGTTTTTATCGCCAGTATTTAATAAATATTTATTGCCACATTTCCCGCAGACCGTAAACCTTTCATCATAACATATGACATTTGTATTTAATGTGCGAGAATGTTTTATAGCCCAATAAAACTTAACATTTCTTAATAATACGTGCAATATTAACCCCTGGTGATATATTTCTTATTAGTAGCAAGTGGACGAGTCCGCAGGATATAAGTTAGTTCAAAACGACTTTACAGTTCAGTTAACCCATCGGAGGATTCACGTACACATATACTACTAACTTTACCTAAATCAGGATTGAAACTTATATTCACCATTAAGTTTGGTTTGCACGTGTATCGCTTCACCCTCTAATGAATACTTAGGCACAAAATACGTATTAAAATTTACCTCTAGATGTGTAAGATTGTTTAGTGCCATATAAAAAGTAGAGTATTAACTTTTGTTTAGGTAAACCAAAAATTCACTAATAACAAAAAATAATAAAATAATGTGTCTTGAACATTTTTTTCCATTTTTATTTTCCAAAAACATTAACAAAATCTAAACTTACATTTTTTTGTTGTTTTAAGAAGATAGTTAATATAGTAATAAAGTAAACACAAACAGAGAAGTAGTAATATACCAATTAACTTTCTGTATTTATTTTTTCTTTTAAATATGGCGTAATATTTTTGCGATACATTATCATCGGGACGGCAAGAACAAGGGCACGAACTCCCTTTTGTTTTAGTTATGACAAATGCTCTCTCACTCTTTTTCCTCTCCTGGGCACGGGCGAGAGGGCACCGGCAGCTCCTGTAAGACCGACTTCCAGATTCCAATTCTGATAAACTTTTCTTTCTTGAAGTGATCCCCGATAGTTTTCTAGAAACTTCTTCTATATCTTCAGGTACGTCCATATTTCTATCCCCTACTTCTTCTATTTCTAGTGTCGATGAGTTTGTATCCACGCAACATTTACAATTTCCAGTTCTGGGGCCCGGGCCACATTTACATTTACATTTGCCGCCTACACTTATTGGTTGCTTATTTTTGACACACTTTACGATTTCGTTCATTTTTTCGTTGACGTTTTTCGCATTATCTAGATATTCGAGATCGTAAGACACGTCGTTCTGATTATGCGAATTGACCCAGGCGACGCCGAAAATTCCTTTGAGTTGTGGACTATCATCGCCCATGGTATTCCTCCTTTGGCAGTTGCAACAACGCTGGTTGACTTCTTTCATGTTGTCTTTAGCGTACTGAGACCAAGAATTCCTTAGTCCATTGTAGTGCTCCCTCCAAGCTAAACACTGACACCGATAAGCACATGTAGGACAATGACAATCCATAATTTATTCATTTACACAAACACTACAAATTTTGAGATGCATATTTTGATGGGTTAAGTTTTGCTGTTTGACATTTAACAGAAATGTGACATAAACTTTATGCCCGATAGTTGTTGTGGATCCGCAACGTCACCAGTAAACTTCAAATAAAACTTTGGCATTGGGAAATGGACAATCAGTGACGTGAACTAACGGTAGCGTTTGCAATTTAGGACATGGGCGCAGTAGGTAATTAAAGTGAATTTCATTTGGGCAGATTAAAAATTAACATGAGGTCAATTTTTCCAGATAGCTAATTTATAATTTGTTATATAATTTTACAAGAACTAATGTGCGCACCAGATCTAGGTCATTATTTATATTTTCTTATGACGCGAATTCAGATTGTGTTTTGTTTATATACGTTAGCAAAAAGAAAATGATAAATTATATTTTAAAAAATCCCACGGGAAAGCACGTATTGGTCTACTTATTTTCGCAAATAAATTTAATTGCCACCTTGAATAGAGTAATGTAATTTGGAAATAATAAATCAGGAATGAGATACGTGCTCTCATTTAGACTGCTTCAAACTATATTTGCTCTGGTGTAACTTTAGCTAACAGTAACATAAAGAGATTGAACTTCAGTATTGATTGACCATTAACTACCCCATTTGCATTGCAGATTGGTTTGAAATGTTTTCTAAATTTTCGTTTTTCACGAACGGAACTTGCTACCCGCTATCAGGGAAAAAACTAGTTTACTCCAAGTTTCTCTTCCTGGCTACAGACGTTTTTATTTATTTTTTCAAGGTATGTATTGTCAAATTTAGTTAAAAAATTAATCATAAACTGTAAATAAATTCAGATTTTATATCTGAAATAGTGATTCAGTTTTTAAGGTTTAATACATAAACTTGCCTGGTGCAAGCTTCCTTTTATGCACGTCTCAGCCGACCGTACATATTGACCATTTAGATTAATAGTTTCGCGGATTGGATTTGCCCCGCGATCGCAAACAAGATGCTGAGGAAGTTTGGAGTTTATCTTGATACATTGCTTGCAATAAATACGCTTACGGTCAGGAAGTTAAACAAACTACAATACACAAAACTTAGATTATGTCCAAAACATTTCTGAAGTTCTCCTGTGTCTATTTATTGGCTTATGCTGTTAACTCAAATAAATTAATATTGTCAAGCTATTGCGAAGTACGGTATAAAATTGTTTCTATATATAAATCATCGTTTTGCCATGTGCAATGTACGATATTGATTATTCATTTCAAATCCAACAGTCATATAGAGCGTATATAAATTATGTTTTTTAAGTTTAGATTATGGCTTATCTGCTTGGTCGTATCACAACAAGCGAGTTGAAAGAAAATGTATCTAATTCCACTAAGGATGGAGAAACCGGAAGTATGTCCTGTAATAAGACGGTTGCGTTATATTGAAGGAGCCCGGCAACCGCGGAAACTAACCGGAAATCCTGTCAGTTGTTGACCGACCCTGTTTCAAAGTTTTAGAGCTCCTATATTGGAAAAGGCTTTAATGGATAATTATAGGTTGGGCGCTATTTTTCGATATTCACAACGTAATCTCTACATATTGCATTACCTTGTTAAAGGTTGCATCGGCAACTCAACATTTTGAATTTCCAAGCTTGCTACACAACTTGCTATACAATCAATTGTATAGCGTAAATCAAATGATGTTAGCAATAGGTATATGAAATTCATGAATTAGAAACTATTTTTGCTAAGCCATAAATAACGCACTATATCACTTGTTTATGTCAAAGACAGATTTATATCCTTGTCCTGAAAGAAAAACACTTCCATACAATGGCCCACGGCTGGACAAAGTTATCTGCGCTTGTAGAAATAACAATAAAACGAAATATTCGAAAATACTCATTGCAATAATTAATTTTTTAAGACTGGCACCATATCTCAGCAATTAATAGCGAAATATGCTGAATGTCTGCTTCACTAAAATGGTAAGTCTTTCTTATAATATTAAAATAATTATATTTCCCATGGGTATTGAGGTCTATTAAGTTTTTTTAATTCATAAAGTTCATATAATTTTACTGTCGATATCTTTTTTCTGCCATATTCATGACCAACAAATTTATACTATTTTTACACTAAAGCGCAACACATTAAAATATAGGTTGACGTCATTATTTTGTTTTATTATTTTTGAATTAAAACACAGAAGTAATATGAAATAGGAAGCAAAAAAATATTAATACTGTAAGAGTGAAAAAATGTGCTTTAATGTAGAATTTGTTGGTCATGAATGTGCCAGAAAAAAGTTGGTGAAACGTGGACAGTAAAATAAAGTGAACTTTATGAATTAAAAAAACTTATCATTTAATAGACCTCAATACCCATGAGAAATATAAATATTTTAATTATTATTTAATATTATATGAAAAGGGTCACGAATGCATACGAAGAAAATTAGAGGTATATCTTTCTTTTTCCCAACACTTCTAAGTTCATGCAAATCGGATGATAACCGATAAACTTATCACTCTTCGTAATAAAATTTCAAATTAATGTTGAAATTTTATCGTAGAACAATGAGCGTTCATTAAATTCGATATTAAAACTTGGTAAAGGTATATCAGAAACGATCCGGTTGATGCAGCAAGTTTATGGCTATACTTCTTTTAGAAGATGATGAACATAACATGTTACATACAGGGTGTTCGGATTGAAATGTAACGCAAAAAATCCGGCGGTCTTTGATCTTCAAAGAGGCGGCAAAGATGCGACAAAGAAGCCGCAGTTTTTATGAAACATTTCAAAAAGAACACGTGGTATTTGAAACTGAGAGTCGATTCAGGTCATTCTTTATATGTATGAGTATTTAGATAAGACGAAGGGTGAAGAATAAAAATCAATTGTAATCGTTCTAGAAATAATGTTAGAGCCCCTAAAAATAATCCAAACTTCAAGAAATAACTTGTAAAGGAGGTTATGCATTTCAGCCACTTTTGAATCGTTCTAACAAATGTATTGAAGTAAGAGGTGATTATTTTGAATTAAACAACAAGGCGGTTGTGTAATTTGATTCTAATGGGTGATGTGAATAAAATCAAGTAAAACATTTTACTAGTCTAATTTTAAATATATTCTAGGAATTGTTGTATAAAATAGTAGATGCTCGTACTACTCTTAGTAAATACTAGACTGACTTTGCTTCAAGTATTTACTACCTTTTTATGTTGCATAAAAATAAGTTGTGACTAAGTGAGGGTAGCAAATGCTAGGTTTTTGTTTAAGCTACCTAGGGGCAGATATGATTACTTTGCAAAAGGTGCGTAAGGAAATACCGCTTGATAAGTGTAAAGAACTGTTGAGATTTGACAGTGAGACTGTTGACTTTATAGCGTCTGAGTTTCTACAAGAAAATGGCACGTGAGGAGGAGGTCTAAGTAGAAGACAACAGATGGAAATATTTTTGCGATTTGTAGGCGGTCCAGGCTTTCAAAACGAAATAGCACTTGACAGCGGCGTTCACCGTTCAACAGTTTGCAAGACTATAAGTTGCATTCTTGATAAGATTATCGATAAATCTCATAATTGGATTCATTTTCCATATTCACTTGTGGAAGTTAACGAGGCGAAAGCCTTGTGGCAAAGTAAATTCCACATGCCAACGGTAATTGGCGCACTCGACTGCACGCACGTGAAAATACTCAAACCAAACCTGCATGGTGATGAGTATATCAACCGGAAAGGGTACGCTAGTATTAACATCGAAGGTACTTGCAACGCTGCAGAACAGTTTACTAGTATTAGTGCAGAATGGCCAGGCAGTGTGCACGATGCCAGGATTTGGAGAAGGAATCCAATCAGAGGAATACTTTCCCAGTACGATGGTGCGGCATGCTTATTAGGAGACAGCGGTTATAGGATTTCTCCTTGCTTAATTACACCATTTAAACCTTCTCGAAACCGCCAGGATCGACAATTTAATTTGTCACATGCAAGAGAAAGAGTTATTATTGAACGCTGTTTTGGACAGTTGAAAAAAAGATTTCCAATTTTAGGCAACTGTGTTAGAGTGGCTTTAGAAAAAGTACCTAAAGTTGTTGTATGTTGTGCTGTATTGTTTAACATTGGAAAGCACCTGAATGATATGTTTGACTATGGAGAACTAGAAATGGAAGTCATTGAAGAAGATAACGAGGTTGGCGATGCACAGGATGAAAATCGTTTGACAGTAGCCAGAGGTGAAGAAAAACGACGAGACATCATTGACTTTTTACGTTTGTAACATTTGCATTTAATAAATTGCTATAAAATATTGATATGTTGCTATTGTAATAAAATACAGAAAAGCATTTTTGAGACTAACATTTATTGTTTAATAAGTCTCTGCATATATTGCTTTTTTGGAGTGAGAGTGTTAACGAATAAGGTACATCCTTATTTCATGATAACAGCTTTATTATACTACTATAATTTTACATTTTCCTATAAACAATAAAGCTATCTAAATCTTCGTCTGTCTGGGTGAAACTGTCCTTTAGATTTTCCCGGTTTTTCTTTTTATTTTCTTCTTCCAGCTTTATTTAATTAAACTTGAACTGTTGTAGCAGAGTAGCCCTTTGCAACTCAGGAGTTGCCATTTCTATGGTTTCTGGGGATTCCAAATCGTTTAAAAATTTTCTTCCCTTCCTAATTTTGGCCGGAGGCACTTCATGTTCCGATTGATCATATATTGTTTAACGTACATTCTTTGTAGATCATTGGGTGATGTGAATATAAGTAGTAAAAACTATCTAGTACATACTAGGTAGTATTAGTAAAAGGTCGAAATCAGTTGAATAACTTGTTGCTTAAACCAGGTAGTACATACTAGGCTGATGACAAAGTTTTCCTAGCATTGACTAGAGGTCTAGTATTTACTAGACCCTAGTACGTACTAGGGAGCAGGTTAGAACATGAAAGTTTCGTGTCATAACCAAACCGTGCTTCACATAAACTCAGTCAGTGCTGTTCTGTAAAGTGAGAACTTTATCTGCAATTCAAAAATGTCGTCATTTGATGAAGATGTTGATAATGTTGGTAAAAAGCAGTTAGACAGAGTAGCTTTAGTCAATTTGGTAGTTCACAATCCAGTGATACTCCAGAAATCGAAAGTCCCCTCAATTTAAAATTTGAAGGAGAAAGCCTTGCTGACGATTTCTGAAGAGCTTGCAAAAGTCACAGGCAAAAATATGCAGGTTATTCAGCTTAAAAAATTGCTTAACAACATGAAAACGATGATCAAGAAAAAACTGATATGAACTCTACCGGAAATAGACGTATTCGCTTATCTCAGTGGCAAAAGGACCTTTTAGAAGTTATGAATAAAAATGAAAATCCCGTATTTGCTAAGGTCCCTGGATCGATTTCAGTTGGTTTAAAAAAAATCACTACCGAAAGAACCAACTAAGAATCCGACCCATTTGAAGGGGGTCAAAGCCAATCTACAAAGAATGTACGTTCAAAAATATATGATCAATCGGAACATGAAGTACCTCGGGCCAAAATTAGGAAGGGAAGAAAATTTTTAAACGATTTGAAATCCCCAGAAACCATAGAAATGTCAACTCCTGAGTTGCAGAGGGCTGTTCTGCTACAACAGTTCGAGTTAAATAAAATAAAGCTGGAAGAAGAAAATAAAAATTAAAACCGGGAAAATCTAAAGGACAGTTTCACCCAGACAGACGAAGATTTAGATAGCTTTATTGTTTATAGGAAAATGTAAAATTATAGTAGTATAATAAAGCTGTTATCATGAAATAAGTATGTACCTTATTCGTTAACACTCTTACTCCAAAAAAGCAATATATACAAAAACTTATTAAACATTAAATGTTAGTCTCAAAAATGCAATTCTGTATTTTATTACAATAGTAACATATCAATATTTTATAGCAATTTATTAAATGCAAACAAACGTTACAAAGGTAAAAAGTCAATGATGTCTCGTCGTTTTTCTTCACCTCTGGCTACTATCAAACGATTTTCATCCTGTGCATCGCCAACCTCGTAATCTTCATCAATGGCTTCCATTTCTAGTTCTCCATAGTCAAACATATCATTCAGGTGCTTTCCAATGTTAAACAATACAGCACAATACACAACAATTTTAGGTACTTTTTCTAAAGCCACTCTAACACAGTTGCCTAAAATTGGAAATCTTTTCTTCAACTGCCCAAACAGCGTTCAATAATAACTCTTTCTCTTGTATGTGACAAATTAAATTGTCGTTCCTGGTGGTTTCGAGAAGGTTTAAATGGTGTAATTAACCATGGAGAAATCCCATAACCGCTGTCTCCTAGTAAGCATGCCGCACCATCGTACTGGGAAAATATTCCTCTGATTGGATTCCTTCTCCAAATCCTAGCATCGTGCACACTGCCTGGCCATTCTGCACTAATACTAGTAAACTGTTCTGCAGCGTTCCAAGTACCTTCGATGTTAATACTAGCATACCCTTTCCGGTTGATATACTCATCACCATGCACGCTTGGTTTGATTATTTTTACGTGCGTGCAGTCGAGTGCGCCAATTACCGTTGACATGTGGAATTTACTTTACCACAAGGGTTTGCCTCGTTAACTTCCACAAGTGAAGATAGAAAATGAATCAAATTATGAGATTTATTGATAATATTATCAAGAATGTAACTTATAGTCTTGCACACTGTTGAACGGTGAACGCCGCTGTCAAGTACTATTCCGTTTTGAAAGCCTGGATCGCCTACAAATCGCAAAAATATTTCCATCTGTTGTCTTCTACTTAGACCTCCTTCTCTCGTGTCATTTTCTTGTAGAAACTCAGACGCTATAAAGTCAACAGTCTCACTGTCAAATCTCAACAGTTCTTTACACTTATCAAGCGGTATTTCCTTACGCACGGAGTACACTTTACGCGCACGTAAATTCATAAATTCCGCCATGACCGAAATACTATCTACTTCTACCTTTTGCTAAGTAATCATATCTGCCCGTACGCAGCTTCAACAAAATCCTAGCATTTACTATCCTCATTTAGTCACAGTTTATTTTTATTCAACATAAAAAGATAGTAAATACTTGAAGACAGTCAATCTAGTATTTACTAAGAGTAGTACGAGCATCTACTTTTTTACTCAACAATACCTAGAATATACTTAAAATGGACTAGTAAAAGCTGTTACTTGATTTTATTCACATCACCCATTGTGTCTTAGAAATTACTTTTTATGTCTCTAGTAAAGTATGTATTAATTTAAATTAATGTAAATATAGAATATTTGTTTACAATTAATTAATAAATATTTTACTTATCTACTTACCTTGAAGACATATTGTGTAAAGATAATCTTTTACTCTTTTGAGACCGCGATTAGTATTTTCAAATTTGTTAGAAGCCTATAGGCACGAATACTCACAAACACAAATAAAAACTAGCAAACTAGCAATTCACCGTAAGGGTGATGCATCGTCTTGGTATGGAAATGCAAAAGGTAACTTCTAATTCCTAACTTTAGTATAAATCTTATGTACATTATTCCATTGGTTCAATACGCTTTCTTTTTCTATTGTTGTTTTCGTTGCATAAACAACAAAAAATAAAAAGCGATTTTTGAACCTCCGAATGTATATACACTATGATTCAACAAAATTTAATTAATGTAATATATTTTCTATAGACGCTAGTTTTAACAGCATTTAGAAATTGTAATAGATTAATATGCTCTATGAACATTAAGAATACAGTTTGAAGCGTTTTTCAAGGAAACATCCCGTCTTTTGTAAGATTAAGATGATTAAAGCGCTTCCAATTTTTGCCGGCGCTCGCAATATTTCGCAGCATCATCACAGACAATTTGGATAATGTTTTTGCCTCTTCTTTGTTTACGTGAAATGCGAAAAAGGGGTGCGAGAGAAAATGACGTAGCACGCTGCAAATTGCGCTGAAAATTGTATTAGCAGCGACACATGAGAGTAAAATGAGATGAGCAGTTCCGCTCAAAATAATATGTCATGAGATTTTAGGAGCCGTTGACGTATTCAGCGTCTTCGTGATGCGCTTCTTTACGCCACCGAGGAAAATTATTAAACATTCAGCGTTCAAGTGCTTTGTTTCATTATTTAAATTGCTCGCACTCTGTAGGAGAGATAAATTATTCATTTATTTACATGCGCTCGTTCGCGATATATTTATGGTCAATATTCCGGTGTAGGTTTGGCAACCAACTGGAACTGTTGCAGCATTTTTCTTGTTTTTCATGGACGAAATAAATCTTGCAGAACAAACAACTAGTAAATCTTTTTCGTGCTCCCGGCGCTGGTTCGGAGTGTCATTTGCTTTTGGCACGGGCACGTTTTTGGGGACATAAAAAATGATGGACGTGCAGTATAGTGCAAGCGCATCGTTTATATCACCCAGACAGGTGTAGGAACGAGATCTTTTCACACCTCAAATGTTCTAGGTGATAACAGAGCTCGTTTTCTTCTACAATACCTTTTATTTATGAATTTTTTGTTGTTGGGCATTTCGAGCCAACGAGGGATAAGAATGTGCGCGTTTTGATATATTATTTTAATGGTTTCAGATTGCATTTAACGATAATAATTAAATCAATGAAATACGATTTAATGAAATTAACAAATACGTAGTGAAATGGAAAGTGCAAAGCAGATTATCTAAATTGTTAGCCAATATTATCCCTCTTTAGACGCCTGTATTAATTAATGGACATCCATAATTCCATGCAACGAGCTCAATTGTAAATTTGGCAAAGCAACTTATTAATTCTACGTTTCAATGGGAGGTAATGCGATAAAAATTTGGAAATTGGGCCTTTAATTCATATGTCACCCATTATTGAGGCACTAAATTATCAACGGGTAATTAAAATTTGATTTATGGTACACGGCTTGAACGTTTGCCGGTAGATTTTTAATAGGGGCGAAATTAAAAATTAGACAAGCGGTACAACGGCGTCGTTTTTTAAATATTAATTAACAATACTGTTAAATTTGTTTTGTTGAAAATTATTTTTTAAAATTACCCATAAACGAAATAGACTTCCGGCCGAAAAAGTACTAATAAGAAATGTTAATATTTGTTCTACACTGGGAGAAGTCCTTGACACCGCAACATTCACGGATTTACTTCAGTAGACGCTCCTATGTGTATATTAACTACCCGCTAATTAATTTCGCTCAGTTTAATGAGCCTGGGTCCTGCTGGCGTTTTGAATTACAAGGTTACAATGATGCAGGCGTCCAATTGTTAAGTGGCAGCTAGCTCAGCTGATTTTTACAAATGTAAACAGTACCCCCCTTACGTACGTATCTCACCCGCAAAGGACCCTGCCTTGAAGCGGAACTCTTCTAATGCATCGCTTTGAATGTAAACA
>JAWQRP010002670.1:0-14971 GCA_033557875.1 Quadriops clusia | reverse complement strand
ATATTCTTCTCATTCAAACAATGTCTTGGCCTCTCTTTCCACTTCTTTCATGTATACTACACTCTTGCCCCTTTGAAAAAACCGTGCACTCAAAGTGTCGTTCGAAGAACGACGGGTCTGCTAGTAGCCTATAAAATAGTGAATCTTCATGTTCCATTATTATAGCAAGAATTTAACATACACTGCAGTAATGTGCACATTTAATAGAGTTTTAAATACTAGTAGTATATAGGTACATATCACCGTTACAAAATACATTTCATCAAATAATCTACACTTCAGAAATCACTGTATAAGTTAAGATTGACACAACTTAAGCGAAACTTATGGAATGACCATGTAGTTAGACATTTCTTCTGATTTTTAGTATTGAATTGGGGACTTCTTAATAGTAGTAGTTGTGTAGTATTTTTTAAAAAGTTCTACTAAAATATTTCAGATTACGATTTCATGCAATATTCAAATTAAATTAGAGTAAGTGCGTAACTGTAGAACCAAAATCAAACTAAAAGGAAGAACGTAAACGGCCCGTCCTAGCACACAAATTTGGGTTAGCGAAAGTGGTGCAAATTGACAGTGGAAGCGACAAATTATCTGCGATATGTTGGCAAATGCGTCGGCGTCACCTTAAAATCACAGGGAAAGGTAATGCCATTAAGATCGGCAAAAGGGCGGAAATTAGAGTAAACTGGATTGCACAGACAAGCCTACAATATCAAATAATGAAGTTCTAATGCTAGGGCTGTGGGTAGCACTATCGGAGCGTTATCACTGGTCCGTGACACGGGTAAGCTTTTATCCCACAGCATGCTGCCACTGACGTCCTAAGCTACGCGATGTCCTTATAATTCTATTACTTATCTCCCTATTGGACTTTTTATCTATTAACCCCGGCTCGACTTTTGTACTTCTTAATTATATTATTCGGGCTCCTTTATGCAGCGGGAGAAGGATACGTCCGCATAAAAGGACGCTTGTCAGCTGTTTATGAAATGTTCATGCCTCGCTGAGGGCGCTCTTTGATTCACGAAATGAATATTCAATTTGAATACTTTTTCACGGGCTAATCTTTTTCAATTTAGTTTCCCGTGGAATTTCGAAATTGCTTCAGGGCAATCCGTCCTCCGGAAGGTTTATCCTCTAGATTTCCCTGCGCAAAAAGTCTGAGAGTTATTATTGCTGACATCTATATTTGAAGTTCAATAATACCTACAATTTCCTGTGGCAAATTAAGGCGCTAATTGAAAACAATTTTCAAGTGATTGCCGTAATTGAATATTTTCAGAGTAAATTAATATTTTATTTATATCATGTCAACTTCATATGAATGCAATTACGGTAAAAAAATTAGGCACAAATGAAATATGGAAAGAATGTCAATTTTAGTGAAAATTATGATTGACGCGAAAATGTGTATCTACTAATCATGTTTTTGTATTTGTACGTCGGTTGATTAACGTGTAATTTTATAATAGTGGAGTGCTGAGTGAAGGTTTCCAATATTAAACTAACTTGCATTTAAAAACTATATTTTTTCATAGCGTGGGTAATTTTCAATTTATTTATTAAAAATTGGTAATTGAAATTCACTCCCAAATTATTTAGATTTAAGCAAAATTAAAACAAATCATTAATCTCCACAATAGGTGTACTTAGTAGGGGCTTTATTTTCCGATTTAGAAACTAATGAGTTTTCTGTAGCGACCCTCCGTCCGTTAATCAGAATCTTGCGCTTTCCCTCGGAGCCAGATTTTAAACCAGTCGCCCCGTTATCGGAGATAATTGACGCTTTCCATGTCGCATCAGGTCAGTGGAAAGGAGCTTCGTCGCCGCTCTATGTTCTAATTTGTCCGCAGAAGATATTCTCGGCCACCCTCGGTGCAATAAACACATAGAGCCACCACCTACATTATGATAAAACTCCGAAATTAGATTTCGAAATCAAGCATGGCCGCCTATATTGTTGTCGCGCAGCGTTTGTTTCATGGGAAGGTAAATTAATTGGATTTCTGATTGCATCTCTGTCCGTTGCGTGGTGGCTGCCGGGAAGCTCTCCTTGTCCCGTGTGCAGTTTGTTCATCTTCGTATCTGTCTGATATGTATTGGGGTCGGTCTAAATGACTTTATTGCCGAGTGCGGCGACGGCGACGATATTCTACAGCTGGCGAAACCGCGACGAGAACTGCTTACGGGAACATTGCTGGACCGGAATTGATATAACTCCATTCTTGCTCTTTTAGTTTGGTGTGTGATGGCATTCGCTCCAACTAATTCTGCCAGTCAATTTGCGCGGCCGCAGCTGCACGAAATGCAAAATTTCACCGGCGTCGGCTAATTCAACATCAAATTTCAGTCGACCTAAGCGTTTTTCTGCGCAACCCTGAAACTCCCGCTTAAGTTAAAAAATTTATCTGGAGTGCCTATCAAGAAGAGGTAATTGGTATAAATAAATTTCTTTATAGAAATCTTATTGGTAGATTGGACGGCGATCGGTTTTATCGAATACTACGACATATTCAAATCTTTGTTGTCAGTTAGTTGCAAGAGAAAATCTTCAAATTTCGTCTGTGCTATATGGGGTAACATTATTGGAATAAATGCGTATACGTTGTGTACCTATAGTTAGTGATGTTCGTAGGTATATATTTTGAATTCATTCTAATCTATATACAATGTACTCTTCTTCTGTACAAATAAATACTAACAACAATATGTACACATAATATTTTTCTCTTTGAATTAACTCACAACAAAGTACCGAGGATGTGATATAGTATTTATACAACGAATCTAAAACTAAAAAGTCTATCAAGAAACGTAACTTATTAAAAAAAAATAACTCTGAACTAAAACACTTAAAGTCACTTATCTACTACATTGAGAAAACGGAAAATTTGATACAAAATATTACCCTAACGTATAAACTACAATGAATACCCATCCATATACGTATGACGGAACGCGATATACAATTCTTTGGAAAGTAATTTGCATTTGAGCTTGCAGTTTGGGTGAAATGTATCAATATTTACAATTAATATTTATAACATACATTTGTATGAAAAACAAATTATATTTGCCCAAAATTTAACATAGTTTATCATAACGTGTTTCGTAGATATTATGTATTATAATACATACATACAGTTTTATTGGAATGTACTCGTAATTACATTTATAAGGCATATAAGTATAACAAATTGCCTCCAGATTTAAGTGTTTCCGGAAATTCAACAGAGATTTATTTGAAACGTTTACAAATTTATAATGAAACATAAATTAGTAGTTATGTTGATGTAAAGCTCTCAGAGATGGAAATTTTAAAATATTGAATTAATTCAGGTTATTATGTGTTTAACACACAAAATTTAAATAACAATTTACGTTTATTTCAACGTTTTGCTATTTTGTTTTCTCGGGGAATTTCCATTCTGGGTTCGAGCTTAACACACATCAAATAAAAATATTTTTACCCGTATGAGTAATAATTGATAATTGTATTTATTTGTAGTGATATATTCCACTTTCAAAACAAAAAAGGAAATCTCCTGAAGTACATAAGCATGTGTAAATCGTTGAAATCAGAACAAATGAATATTAAAACCACACAAAAGCAATGACCTGAAATTCGAGATTGTAAAATTATTACATATACTTAAGCATCATAAAATTCATTCAACATTGAAATACCAAGTAAAAAGGAAAAACACAATTTGTATACAATTTAAGTTTTATTTCCATTTATCAAACATACATTAAATCAAAATTGTCGGTAAAAATTCCCAAAAAATAACCACCATAAAATTAATATTAATTGTTGTATTGTATCAATTTGATAAAATAACTAGGTACCTATACATATTATATTGGCAACGGAAAATGAAACCTTTTCCAGGGCTCATCAGCGGATAGCCTACAGCATTTAGTGCTAGTAACTTTACAGAACAATTTCCCAGAAAGCTCTGAAAATAGAAACAAGTCTTCCTCGTACACATAAATTTTGGCTTTTGCAACCATTAATTAACAACATAAGAGCACCTAACAGGATGTTTTTCATAAAGCGTTCGCCCTCATATTACCGAGATAAGTCCGGGGGACTTAATAATGCTCAATTACCATCGTAATGAAAAACTAAACATCTTTACGCTCAGTATAAATTAGTAAACTGATTCGCTTCCTGGAGCGAACGTAGCAGTAAACTGACACCCCATGCCGGTATCTTGTAAACATCTTGTCTTGGATCCAGAGGGAGTCAGCTGGAACGATGACATTTTTCTAAATGACTACACGAGAATACGGTGATATTTTATACAGGCATACAACGCCATCCGATGCGGTTATGGCATCAGCAATCCCCAAAGCATACGACACGCTTTATTTATTTCATGATTTGCCTCTAAATATTTATAACATTTCTATCCCTGGATATGTCCATTGTGCTGGAAGTATGATAAATGATGACAATATCAACCAGAAACGCTTGGAACGGGTTCACCACTTCCAGCGGACGTTCCCTGCATTTTTAATACTCCCCTCGAAAACAGTTACAGGAAGATTCCAGAATTTTATTCAAATATAAATTCGTTATTACAACCAATACATGATATATACCTGATGACCGATACAAGCTATCATCTGCAGAGCTAACAAACCCATGTCCTGAAAAATCACGTTTGCAATAACTTTCAATTTAATCTTTTTAAATTAAGTAATATTAAACTGAATCGTCGATGTAAGATAATTCCCAAGTTGAATCCTATTAAGTGAACAGGATCCAAGAACACGATCCCTGGTGCTAAAACGTAGTCCCAAATCTAATAACACGTCTAGATATATTCGAAGCGACCCTCTGCCTATTTGATATTGCAAAGTGGCCGCTATGAAACACATTGTTATTTTGACCGAATGCCACTATCTCGCTCACAACAGGAATAGTTATTGCATATTATGGAGAAATTTTGCGATATCTGATTTATTCCATAAATTAATGCTAGGATTATCGCCAATTATAATCTTTTATCGTATTGCCGGCCGTTATAGATTGAATTTCAATTTATTATGTTTATTATGCCTAAATAATCCGCCATGAAAACAATAACAATGCCATTTTTGTACTTTGATGACGTTGATCGCATGCAGCAACAAAACCCTAATCCACAGCAAAGTAGATTTTGTTCATATTCAATGCTTTGATCAATAGGCTTAAAATGACTCATTTAGTTTGGCTTCGCAAAAACACTTATCGTACATTTAGGATATACCATGATGTTCCAACAGAACTAGAATAATTAAATTTGCTTCGCGTTACTAATTTTTGATGCTAGGGCTCATTGTGTGTAACCGAGTGTAAAGTTGAAGGCGAAATGTCACGGACACAGTAAATGTCGTTACCTTTCCGTTTTACGGTTACCTTGCCGTATTGTTTCAAACTTCCCCGCTAAATAAATGTAGCCCTCAAACCATCCGAAAAACCTTGTTAAAGTGAATGTAAAAGTTGAAAACTGTCGTACCACCGTTCAGTGGAAATGTAGTCATAGATTTGAAGTGGCTGCGGCCGAGAACGAGGGAGACAGAGAGGAAAGTCGAAAAAATTCTCATTAACTTTTATGTTGCATTGTATTTATCGAACCGTGGCAGTTACTGGAAAACTTCAGAAACAAAGGGCCAACATCCAAATAAATCAGTACAACTAATTAGTCATGGTTGTGGAAACCATTCAGAGGTTTCGCAATGCATTAAGTCGAATTGCTTTATTTCATTGAATTGATTAGAACTGGGAGGGGGGCGCAAAATCGAACGAAGAGAAACCTATTAATTTTGCATAATAGTAATTAACAATTTTTATTTACTTAACTCGTTTGGATGGTTTGGGAAAATAAAAGAGGTAAGTTAATGATGTACGTGCTTAGGCTTAGGGATTAAGGAAAGTATTTAAATATTAGAAATTAGCATGATAATAAATGACGCATCAATTTTGCAAAACTGGACGCATAAATAAAGCTTCCCGTGTACTAAGAACAAAGAAATTTGCTTCGATTCAAAAACTCATTCCGAAATATACGAGCCGGGGGGATTTAAAGTTGCGAAGAAAAATGGAGTTTGTGGATTTAGGAATTAAATTCTTTTGCATAGTAATTAAAAAAGTAACCCGAAGAACTTTTGTTTGTGATTATCAAGATTAAAATCGATTTTAATATGAATAAAGGTTTCTCGCTTTAGTTAAATTAATAGTAAATATTAGCACGGTTTCGAAAGTGAAGGCGCGCTCGGGCAAATATTGTATTTAACAATGAATGTTAATGATGAGGCTGCTACCAGCCTTCTAAGACAACCCTTTTTATGTATATTCCTAATATCACCTTGGAATTTGCATGTAATGTATTTTAATTCCCTCTCAGCTTGTCTCTTCTCGCTTGCCTCTGTATTTATTCAGCTACAGCGAGCCCAGTGGCACCCCTTTATAAGGGGTAAACGGGCCCATTATACATCCAATACCTCTTCTTAGAATTAAAAGCCTTAATTTTCTCTAAGCTTGCAAATATATTGATAAATTACGTAAAGTGGTCATTAAACTTTTACCAGTCTATAACTATTAAATTAATTTATTATAATAATAAAGAACGTGGAAGGTTTCATTTTAACTATTTCATTAATTTTCAACCATGTTAGTGTTAGCCACGAATCGTGTTTAACCGTAACTTTTCATTACCGTTAAATTTTATCGCGCAGTTTTCAAAAGTTCATAATTTAGTATCAACAGGCAAAATGGCTGGCATTAAATATTAATATAGTATCTAGTTGCAACCCCAGCTACGCTATGCGCTGCATTTTGGGGGGATTATTAATTCAATATATAGGGTTTCTAGTATGGTTCGTTAATTACGTTAACGTTAGGCGAAGAATAAATATTTATGTTTTGTGCAGAACCTATTTTACAGAGAAATAATTAAATTGTGTTTAGATACATTTCGATTCAATAACAAGTCTATTTCATCTCAAAATATAGTAGGTACAAAACTCTGCATACTGCCCAAGTATATATAGGGGGGGTAATATGCAAATCTCAGATATGAACGAACATATTTATTTCAGTGCAGCGTGCGTACATATTGCGTATCTAATGAAACCATAGAATGTTTAATATTAGACCGGAAGATAGGACCTTCAGAGGAAGGAAAAGAGCACTTTCCGATTTAGAATCTTTTCATATTCTACATATGAATACACTTCGATACAGAGTGTTCCACTGAATATTATTTCTGCGGTTTTATATGAGCTTTAGAACCTTTGCTTTGGTCCTTCAGCCGGTTACTATCCTAATGGCGCTTCCTTCTTCCGTTAGCATCGTGTAATTGATCAGTCCTTTTAATTGAAATGATTAAACCCTGAATGACAAAGGAAATTCCCCGCTGTGCGTCATTTATGAAATGTTGAGCGTGAATTTCCGCAGGACGATATCAAATGAAACTGTGCTCCTCTAAACTAGGATTAAAATGGTACTCAGAATAATTAGATGGTCTACTTGCCGTTGACAGGGCAACGAATGCCACCATAGATTGGTGGCTGCACTGTCTGCGGATTACAACCCCTGCTGTGCAAAAAATTGCGTACCTGTTTGTGCTTGGCTACGTACGATAGGGCTCGTGGTGGTGCGTTAAACCTTTATGTCAGAGTGCAGTTGAATCAAAAGCTTTCGCTGGATTTTACGTGAAGGGGTGAAGTTAGTTAATTACCTAATTTCTGTGTATTTGTGTTACTTAAAAACTATTCAATGAATTATAATAACTAATACCCTTCCTTGATAGATTTATTTTCATATTTTCCTCAATACTAATAAAACGATTAGCAATTGTGAGTTTACAAAATTATACCCTTTTTAAATTTTATTTTGAAATCTTTTTGTAAGTTGTATTTTTTTTTCCTTTATTTCGATGTTTGAATGTAATCCAACTTTATTAACATTATTCGAGCCTATCTGTCTAGTATTTTTCTATTAATCTTCATGTCATCTATTCCTCAAATCTACTTTCTCATAACATTTATGTCTATTTGCTATTTCATACCTGAAAAATTACAATCTCTTTTCAATGCTTTTTGCATATTCTTTTAGGTAGTATGGAAATTTCAGGTTAACCAATCAGGGTGCAAAGTTAGTATTTCTGCACTTGTCGAAACTGATTAATTTGCAGTTTGTTATAGCTATTGTGAAACAGAGTTGTAGGTTCTTGAATAAAAGTTTTAAATAAACGCAATTTAGCTCGAACTAAACTCTTTGCCTGAAAAAATATTGCTACACGACAAACACAGACCTTCATAAGGGTTGATGTCCTGAATTTACATATTAAGGAAACGTACAAATAGCACTGACCACTACAAAGTTGTCCACCACTGTTTATCGTAAGACCATATTTATTGTGTCCTTTTATGCAAATAACCCGCATTTAATGGGTATAAAGGGGTGGTTGCGACCTATAATTTCTTTTTCCGCTTAAGTTACTACTACTGCAGTTACTGGGAAAATTTTCATTTTAAACACTTGTGCCGTCAAGGAAAGAGAAATTGTACTTTGCTGGTAATAGTTCAAGTCGTAATGAATGATTATTTAATAATATTTCAACGTAAAAAAATGAATCTTAGAAGCACGTACTTACGTAACTGGAAAGGAATATTCAATTTGTCTGCTGTGCGCTATTTCAAAACAGCGTGATATCTCCGAAAAAAACTAATAAAATATTTTCTATTTCCCGTCAGAGCACATACAAAAGAGATTGAATTTCTATATGTTAGATGATGCATGAGGCCCATATACATTTGTGTCAAATCAGGTACAAAGAAAGAGAGCTTTTTTCGCGAGGAATTGTTATATTTGCGTAAGTCACAGTGGCAAAATGGATACGTCTAGTCCCATTGTGTGAAAGCTGCGAACTCGTCTATCCACCTGGGAATTGAATTCAACGCGATAACGCACTGCTTTCGAGAAATAAACAGGAGTGGATGACACATCGCGCACGAATAAATACTTAAACGACCAGCCCCGATCATGTTATGTCCGTTCTATCTCGCACCCTTTACCATTCTCATAGCCCAGAGGCACCACACATGTTTTATAAACATGTATTGATATTCAGAAGACTTCTAATAATAAAAAAATGGATAAAATACATCTGTTTGTGACATTAATGCCTACATCAAAAAGCTACATTCAAAAAGAAAGCTTATTACTGTTGAGTATTTCAGAGATATGCTATTCAGTTTTTAGGAACATAAAAAACAAATTTCCCCCAAAATCTGGGTTAAAATGAACTTTGTTACGCTAATAACAATACTAGATTAAAACAGGTGTGTTTTTGAGAAGTAGATTACAAATGTAATTTTATACGTATGACCTCACGAGTACTTCCAGTCAACGCGGTTGAGCGAAGGTTTTGTTTTCCAAATGTTAATCTGCATTAACAAAACAGCCCTAAACAATGAAAATGTACCACCTACTTCAAATTATACATTCCATTTACGTATTAATTTGAAAATATGTTACCCCCTTAACTTCTACAGCAGCAACTTTAACTTGTTTTCGCTTCGGTATAAACTTACTTGGGCTTGTACTTCTGCAGCAGGCCTTCGAACAGCGCGAGGGTTTACCCTACTATACTAAAAACATTCTTATATCTATAACTTGTAACATATCAAAAATTTCATTGTTCAATAAAAAATTTAATCTGATAATAATTATACTATGTTAACGTTCAAATTGTTGAATATAAGTCATATCAATGAATGATGGTACAATAACAGAAACTACAAAAGAGTCAGTACCAAAACCGAATTGTGTTCAAGATTACAGTAGGATTATGAGTTAAACAGATATAACTTTTACATTTCATCCTTGTGGAATTTCAGAATAATCTTGTTCATAGTAGGTAGTATCTTTACTACTAAATTAAATAAAAATAGTTTTCGAAATTTAACTTTGTAAGTAAACTTCAGACCCATAAGTAAATAGAAAATAAAATAAGACTGAATAATTTAAGTAACAGAGTGATACCTAATATACGTAGGAGTTCGAGCACTCAATCCTATAATCAGCTGCCTCACTTGTTTATGATATGAAAGCAATTTTGTTGTTAATCTTGATGCAAGTAAACTCTCCTGAAATCGGGTGGTGTCTCCTTGCAGCAATTTTACAGCAGCATATCAAACACGAGATCTAAATACGTTTCGTAATGTATTCTACACCCAGGAGTGGGCACCGTGATAGATATTTACTCGATTTGTAAACAAATAGGCGTTCAAGGGGGTCTTCTTTTACAACGGAGTAAGTAAAAAAAAAGATAATTCGTTTGATGTCTAGAATCATATCTCAACAGTTCCTGCAGACGACTGAACAATAGTTTGCGATTAACATAGAGGGTGTTGAGACAAAGGAGTTTCTGATAACAAATACTGCGCGGGACAGGCGCACAATGTGCATGTTAAGTACTGAGACGTACGTAAGCCGCTTTCGACCAAGTGTTGAATGAAGTGGATCCATTCAAGGGCAAAGGTAGATTAGCTCAGCCCCTGATGTACTGTGTGCTAAATAGGATCCGTTCTCTCTTGCGCTTTGTAGTTGAATGGGGAAGTAAATACAGGTAGTTTGGACACGGCGCTTCTGCTCACAATGCATTGAAACTGTTTTATTAATTAGTATCCTTGCAAATAACATCCGTGCAATGCCGCACACATGCACGGAGCTCGAAGGAGGATTCGAAATTAATAAAAGACAGCAGAACGAAAACCGCACGACGAGCTTCAAATTCATTAATAAACTGCGCATTGCAGAATTCTCTATCTGAAGAAATTTCTAAAAATATGTGAAAGTAATATTTGCGAATAAATTGAATTGAAAAATTCACCACTTACATTGAGGGGATATTGCTCCCGGCATCGGAAATATGAATACTTCCAATTGATTTTTAAAAAAGAATAAGGAAACATTATAATTTTATATTGACTTCGGTTCTGTAACAGGCTTTCCCAATAAGATTCCAGGTTGAGTTTTTCGGGCGATATGAGACAAAGTAATAGCGACACCGTTGTATAAGTCTCGTTGAGGAACACGTGCTGTGAATTTTCCCCGGGAACAACACAGCAGAAAAACAATGTCGTATCATAACGCACACACATTTTTTATAAGGAAAGTAGCGTTGTTTTTTCCAGGGAAGAGAATGAGTTTTGTTTTTTATTCAGGGAGGAAAAGGTCCTTGTAGATAATTTTCTTCGAACTACGCCTACATATTGAAGAGAGCAAAACTCCTCATAAATGTTTACTGGTACGTAGTAAACTTTAAAGGAAACCTTAAATTAAGTGTACGTTAGTTAATTTAACATAAAAGATAAAAAACGCTTTACAAAAACCAGCACCATTCATAAGTGGTTGAAGTATCTCTCATTAAAATTATAGCGCTAGAAACACAGTTAAATGTCCTGGTGTGGCTTTCGTCAACGAATTATATTCTCTACGCCATAAAAATTTATGGAGTATGAAATTAAAATGCAATTTTATGGAATAATATAATCAAATAAAAGAGAGTATTAATTCAATTTAAATTTTTAATTTCGTGTTTCATAATGCATATTTGCGATCTCCCGGACTATGCCCCGGTCTTATTCCTTTATGAATAAATAAAATCTTCCTGCTTTACGATTCGATCATCTTTCTCTATGATAAATAGAGAAGCTGAGTTCAGCTAACAGCAAGTTTCGCTTACGAACAATACACAGTGCGTCAGAGATGTTTGCTGATCCTGTATTTACGCAGATGTGCCAGGATTCAATGCATTGTATTTGTTTTATGTTACTGAACAAAGTTCTGCGGGGGAATAATATGACTAACGTTCCTGAATTCTGCTGCGGACCACCTGCTGGAATCACTTTGACTACGCTAATTACAACAAACGCGCTATATTCCCCTGTCAAGCGTAGGCCTGTCATTGGCAGTCGGGCTTTGCAGAAGAATCAGGTCTTTATTTAACGAGAAACTAATTTGTTTTGTGATTGAATATCGATTTGAAGTCGGTGAGGCTACTGTTACTTTTAGTCTCGTCACTCAATGCATTTTTTGTGAGCCTGAAATGTTATTAAAAATTCACCCCTGAGCTCTACGGCTAAGGCCACGCCACGCCGCCACCATCCACCCGATTTCATTTCCAGTTAATCTAGTAGGCGTACAAAAGGATGCTAACTAATGCATGATATTGTCATGTACAACGATTTTTAATTATATTCTTTGGAATTGTAGCTATAAATTGCGTGCCTCGTGCACTGAATACAAATGAGAAGAAAAGACAGCCCAGTTTTTCCCTTTGCAGTAATCGTGTACGTGAATGTTAATTATTGTTATTTTACTCTGGGCGAGATTTAGCCTTGACAACATGCGAAATTAAAGGGGATAACCTTTGCTCCTGAACTTTTCAAGCGATACCCCAGTATTATTAGCCTATAAATATAATTTTGTCTAAATAAGCTAATTTTGATAAGATACCCGGAGCAAACAAAGTTCCGGTTTTTAGAATTTTAAGATCTTATCAGCAGCGCCCATCACCAATTTGGTTTAATTACAATTTATTACACCACGCTGGAGATTAATTGTTTTATTTTTAAAAAACACTCATAAACTGCGGGGTCTGTTGATATACCGCTTTTACATTTAGTTGAGTCATGGCATAAATCTCCACTCCCGGACCCTTCCAAGGAAATCCAGCTCCCATGTTCGGCGGCAATGGGCCCGATTCAATTAATTCTAAAGTTAGTGTGCCGTCTTCAAGACACAAAGTGCAGCCTAGCAATTTGAACAATGTGTGACGCATGCAACAATATTTTAGCCCATCCATCAAGGCGCACGACGCACATAGTAGAAACATCACACCCTCACTCCTCCATTGCTTCGCATCAGTTTTAATCTTCCGCCCCGATGATGTTCGATGGCGCTGCAGTGTCCTCGCCAAATTGTTTCCTTATGAAAACCACGTTGCTAGGGGTGGCGAGGCATTCCTCGGCCTATTTTAATGATTAGATGCACGTGTCAACTCAGATGTGTCTCTAGACGCGAGGAGATTGTTATCGCATCGAATTTTTTACAACTCTGAGCAACAGACTGTCGGTTCGACTTTCACGCCAGTTCTGCCTCAATAAATGTACGTGTAAAGAAAATTTTGCGGTTTATCCATTTGAAGTTATTTTTTGAGTTAGTGTTCCAATTGACCTAACCCTTCTAAGTCGCCTTGCCCAAAATTCTCACTCATGATTTTTTGATCAACTCGGTAAATTATTCTTTAATTTTTTCACAAAGAAATGTTATTCACTAGAAAAAAGAAAATTGACTTATTAAGAAATTATGGAAACTCTGCCTAGTATTGCATATTTATTTTAATTTTAACCCAAGCAACATTTTGGTCGAGAATACGTTAAAAAATGCCAATTTAGAGGTTATGTAAATACAATAACTCGTAATATCCATTGCAGATACTTTGTGATTTAGTGACCACTTATTAATTAATAATAACCTAGAATTTAACCTAGAAGAATATTTCGATTCCTCTCCGCTTTCATCGATGTCACTATTATGATCATCCTAGATACTGCAGTAACTTGTACTACATCTTAATCATTGTTATTGAATTTCCATTCCCCTTCCTTTTACATCTGCAATAACATGATCTATACTTGTACTGTTGTTTTGGCATTGTTATCATTTTCTTTAAAGCGCTAACCTAACCTAACTTTTTGAATCGACAGATGAAACATTTAGATCAGAATTCGACTATCAAATATTACGAACATTAAAGTTAATTTTTTACTGTAATTGGTGCTATAGGTTGAATAGCAAATTGACCTTGCACCGTTAGAACTAAAAATTGAGGAAATTTGACTTTCAAGCCTTTTTTTGCAATTGAGTTAAAATAGGGAATTATATAAGTTGTAACTTACTTATTTTTGCGACTTAAAAATAACTTATTGGTAGTATTTGCTTCATGGGATTATCTTTAGGTTAAAATTAGACTAAAATATACTTAATAAATACCTTGAAGGTTTAAAGGCTATGAGGTGTATTTCGAAGTTATATTTAACCAAATGTTGACCTTTTTTTTCACTTATAAGTTTCATGACTATTAAGTGATACTTTTGATGTTAGTTTTTGGTAATATAAAACTTCTAATGTTTAGTTGAAACACATTTTGTATATAAAGTTAAAAATTAAGTTGCAATTTACTTAAATTAAACTTATTTAAGTTATTTTTCCTTAACCACAGATATAATTGACCAATGATGTTGCTTGGGTAATTTATCACATATTTATCTTATGTCTAAAATTACGCAATAGTGTCATCACTGCACTGAGAAAAATTAATCAGTTGTTTTAACAAATATGTATCAGTATGTTACCAACTCGGGCGTTGATAAGACAACTAATGAATTACATGAACACATAATAATGTAAGTTATACTACAATATTTGTAAATGAAACCCATAAAACACATTCGCCACTTTAAACGATACAAAATGTTTTAGCAATAAATAATTTGTAATGTCAACGAATTAATTTCTTGTTTATATACGCAAATATTACAATTACCAAATTACAATCTTTATTATTATTTCAATTTTTTTAATGTCATCTACTTTTACAGAATAATATAATCGTCCTTTTTATTCATTCCTTCTTCATTAGTTTTTCATAAACACTTACCTATTAATATAACACTAGTTAATGCCCGTGAAAAATCACGGGCAGCCATGTACACATATATTTATTACCATGTACACGTATACTTATTTCCATGTGCACATGTACATCTGATCATCTACACGTGTACATATTACCATATACACATACATTTTATCCTACATATATATTTAATCTTATGATTTCGACATATACATATTATCATGTTCACTAAAAATTTATGCAGCAGTAATGTATATAACAGCGAA
>JAWQRP010002669.1:0-14979 GCA_033557875.1 Quadriops clusia | reverse complement strand
ACTTCAAAATTCCGACTTTCAGCTTGAAGGTTATTTCTACGGGGGGGTAATCGCGACCTTTGCTACGAAACAAATTATTCGCTAAAATAAACGATTAGAGTAAAACAATAATTTATTTCGTTGCTTTGTAATTTGTTGATGCAAGTACTTACAATCTCCCTTACAAAACTCATTGATGTTCTTTAAAATGCGACTTTTTCATAGTGGCGCAACCATCAACGCACATTCACCATAGAAATCGCACTCCTTAAAATGGGAAAATTACCGACGGACGTACGTACGTACGTACGTATGTACGTACGTACGTACGTTACAACGGCAATTATGTTTGTTGATAATAAAATAGTATACACAAACATTCAGAGCGTCTTTAATATTGTTCCAATTTCTTAGTCCTAATGTAGACTTTGCATACCAATAATGAAGATGTTAGCGCAATTTAAGTTCAATGTCGAAAAATAAACAAAAACCAGCCGCGAAAGGTCGAATCGCTTCCAACCATCGAGTTTTTCAATCAGAACCGCCCAGATGTTCGCACGACCAGCGGCCGTCAGGTGATTTTCTAATACCATGGATGTTGTAACTCCACTAATAGAGAAATCCGTGAACTTGACCTTGAACGCGGCCACCTATGATGTGTTGTATCACCATTTTATTGTTGCACAGCACAGCCAACTAAGGAGGTTGGCCTTTCTCTTCATCAGCATGCGGGGGAATCCTCATTAGTCCTCTCACTTTTAGTGAGAAATCACGTAATGGTGTTTTCAATGGACTATTCTCGGGACGAGCGGTGACTGTACAACGCGCGGGAAGTCTCCAAGACTTCGTTCATCACGCCGATGACGTCATAAAAGCACGAAATTTAAAATACGATCAGAGGTAGTTCTTGTATTCACATTGGCATTTCGCGTGGTCTGGTGGGCGTGGCCACTGCTGGCGCTCTAAATAATTTATTTCTCATTGCTGTATTTATTTATATAAGTTTATTCCAAAGGTTACCTGTGAGTGCCTTATTTAGCCTTTGCTCGCTTCCAAATGCTACACCAATAAAATTACCGATTTTACCTGTACCATACGTATTTGGTTCCATACGTATATGTAACCAAATACGTACTATTTGGTTACGTGCTAAATAAATTAGTACGTACCCAAAATGCGTTGCGTTATTGATGATTATTTCACAAAGCACAAGGTTAGCTTTTAATTTTTTTAAATATTCAGGCTCAAGGGTACGTTTGTCAATTTAGGCGCATATTTTTAGAGTGTGGCCCTGAAGCGCACATGCCAGAGATTTTTAAAAAATTGATTGGGTATTGTAGAAGGTGGAGACTTTAAATAGCTTCGATTTCCCAAACGAATAAAAATTTCAAAGGCCACCCAAACTGCGTAGACGGTCCCCAGTAAAGACCCTATTCATTGATTACTTTATTATGACAATAATGCATCCCCAGAACTTTGAACTTGATAGCTGAATTGACAGTTTCCATCAATCAAAGCCGCACAAAAACCCGTTTGAATCACCCTGCGTCATAACATTAACGTAATCGATATATTTTGGGAGAGTTTACTGTAGACAGGGGTTCGTGGCTAAATGCACTTTTGTCGGGTCGATACAAGGGTTGTTCATGTTCGGACCTCTCCGACCCGCCATACATGAAATATGTACGTTTTATTCAGCATTAAAAGCCGCTGAATAACTTGCATAGTAATAAGTAGTGCCATAATCCATAATACAACCCGTAATAAACACCCGTGCACGTACTCTCAAATAAACGACAAAACACGCGAAATTTAAATTTGAAAACCGGGTTACAAATTGAATGCATAATAACCTCTGTCCGCGACAAAGCAACCCTGAGCAATCAGGACACCCCTGTATATTAACGAAGCCCCGGCGGAAGCGCCACTTTCTACACTTTTTATTTAAATTCTAATTTGAACAAATAATGCCGAAATTATTGCAACAATCGGTGGTTGCGCGTTGATTTGTTGTGCGCCATCGTATTGTTAAATACCATCGATTTTCTAGTACGTACAGTACTTTTCTTTACTTACTGTTCGATTTAATGTGAAAATGTACCATCGGATTGCTGTCAAATATTTTTTTTTATATAAAAATCGTCTTGTGTATACCGTCGTATATACCTAGTGTTTCCTTTTATATACTGTTGTACTTTGTGTACCATCGTTTTGCTGTGTACCATCGTTTTGCTGTGTACCATCGTTTTGCTGTGTACCATCGTTTTGTTGTGTACCATCGTTTTGCTGTGTGTACCATCATTTTGCTGTGTACCATCGTTTTCTGTGTTCTATCGTTTTGCTCTGAACTATCATTTTACTGTATACCATCATATATTGTTGTGTGCGGCATTATTATGAGCCATTGCATTGTTGATTGATGCACCATTATTATGTGCCGGGATTTATTATGTATCGTAATTTTTTCATCGGGCCCAGCTATTCAGCGGGCCCCCTCCCGTCAGCGGCGACCATTCTATAAATTATTGCGAATTATGTTCACATTCATCGGCATTTCAGCTCAATAATTGTCCCATTGTGTTTTCAAGGTAGCAATTAACATTTAAGTATATGGAATTATAATGTCCCAGACAACTTTATACAGTCGCCGCTTTAAAATCTACGGCGCTCGTCGCTGTATAAATAGCATTCTACGTTCTAAATGTGTAAATAAATTTGTTTACTGAAGAGATATCGTCCTATCAGCCGACTATTAACAAGTATAATACGCACGGAGAGAGGCTAAGGAATCGTTCTTACTGGGAACAGAAAATGTTTGCTGGATTATTCTATCCAGAATAAATATTTACGGATATTACGTACACATGTTTTCATAGTGTATCTCCACCGCCATCATAGAGTACCTATGCAATTTTTAATTAAAAACCATATTTTTACAATACATAATTGTTGTGACCTACTCCAGCCAATAAATAACATAAAATGACAAATTTGTACCTACATGTAAAAAACAATTCGTAATTATTTTATTTACAACAATGTAACGCAAATTAATTTGTTTTATAGAATGTATGTTTATTTTCATTAAAAATAAACATTTTTCTTATGAAAGGAAAACTATAACAAAAATAAATAAAGCGTAACGGCTTCTGTGTGCGTCGTTTAAAAGGTTAAATGTTGTAGATAGCAGTTAAGTTTATGTCGAGGCAAAGCGAAAGCCAGCCAGCTGATTCATAAAACTGCGCACACCCAACACATGGTGCCCAGAAACGAACCCCGCGCCTGAATTTTTAATATTTATATTTATCCAGGCGGCCTGGCCCCATGCAAAGCTACTTGCCTACGGGGGGAGCAATCGTGCTAGCACCAGGCCCATTTATCCAACATTAGTGCACGAACAAATGCCGCTCGACACGTGCAGGGCATAACGCGTAGAGCCTTTTTGTTTCAGTTGTGCAGTTCAACGACCGATTATACAAATCATAGGGGTGCCCATTTTACACACTGCACTAAGCCAAACGGACAAACGTAACGACCAATCTAACTGCCTTGAAAAATTTCGGCATTCGTGACATCTTCAGGGAGGAACCCTCTGATCAACAGATTTTTAATCACTAGATTATTATGTTTTGTTTCGACATAATCCTTTGTTGCTATAGGTACCGAACAACCTCAACTTGCTCTCGTTAATTATTGCAACCTTATCGTTGAATTACTAACTATAAAATACCATAATCTTAATTGTATGCATTAATTTTAGCTATTTCTTATTAGTTATACACCTAGAAAGTTATTATCCAAGCCTTATTGTGTTATGTTTTAATCTTGCATAAATATATTAAACGTTTTACGCTGGTAATTTATTTGTTATTTATGTATGTCAAGTGTTACACTAACTCAGTACTTTAGCCTTACAATGGTATTTAAACCTAAGACTTATAAGTGCTAATATTTGCCATTTTCTCTATATTTAGTTTCATTTGTACTAAATGAATTATTTAACTAAATATTTGATTTTTTGCAGATACAAAAGTGGCGCCCGCAGCACTAGTGCACTAAGAGGTGTGGGCGGCGTGGCTGGAAGCGGCACAACGAGCGCCACCAGTGCTGGAAGGGCCATCGAGGTCCGCAGGTCGTACAAGGCGGCCGTAGTGCCGACCAAAGCGGGCCGGAGGAGGGCCCGTGGCATGAGCATGGGCCAGAAGGTGTCTGGAGGTGTAAAGGCGGTCAATCGAGATGCGACCGCCCCTTATAAGCCCGTCATTCCCAGAGAACTTGCTCAGGTGAGATTTGCATCTTTGCAATCCCATTTATTATTAAATGCAAAAAATCAGTTCGTTTACATGTCAGATTTTTAATTATGTAATATAATTACTGTTATTATTATTATTATTATCGTTGAATAAGGAGGTATATGAAGAAGATCAATGCTACAGCCCGAAAACACATCAATTTTTTGACCAAACAAAAGTGGTGGCACTCAGCGGTCATTAGCGAAACTAACGCGAAAGTATAAGCATTTTTACAGAGACCTTACCGAACATTTTGCAAACTATCTGTTTCTGACAGAATTTTAAGATTAAGAAGAGCAAGGAAACTAACCGAACGTTATTTCTTACTTCAGAATTTAGGGTGATAAGACATAAGCAATATCAAAGCAAACACGCAATACGATTTGACAATCTCCGCGTGGTTCCGCGAACTAGATTTCTTTATTTACCGCGTTGGACTATAGATGGCATTAGCCGAAAAACTCCATTAAATTTAAACAAAATTTAATAAGGGGTATACCATGAATATCCCCTTAAATTTAAAGTAACGTCACTTCGATTTCAAAACTAATACAAGGAAGACGTGCAGAATACATAGGTAGACAATGCTACAGGAAACAATGATGAGAAAGAGAAATAGCACAGGAAGCAAACGAGTGTCACACCTTAAATGGTTTCCTCCAATAAAATATGTGCTCTTTGTAATCATTACTTATTCTTATATTATATATATTGATATATATTATACCATTTACTTCGGATGCAGTTTCCTTGTGAATTTTCACATCAAGCATTGTATAATAAACACTTCATGTTTATTGATAATCCATTGCTAAATCTAGTTTCAAATAGAATTGAAAATATTATATCTATTGCATGGAAATTGCGGAATGTCTATTTGTATAAATGAACCTAGAAAGTTTTCCTTGGCACTTTTCGATTACTCAATTTCTGAGAAGTTCTTAATAAATGATGATTAAAAAGGTGTATTTTAAGAAAAAAATTGTTAAAATTATGACATTTAAAAACATGAATTTGTCCTTATATTAACGTTTAATATTGTGTATTTCTATTTTATTCATTAAATTGTTTAGTGTAAATACTGAGATGTTTTCCGATCGCCCGTTTCCGATCACGTGATACCAAGTTTACAATTTTAAATGTAACACCCTGTATATTATTAACTTAAAAAAAAGCCGATTCTTAGACGATTTCAACCGTACCATATTTATTGGTATTCTAAATGTACCAATACGACAAAAAAATAAAAGAAAACAGAATCAGAGAGAGGCATTTCGCACGCACTATTACCACAGTTCTGTGCTGTTATTTATTATCAGTGATTCAGTTTTCTGTGTTCTGTTTGAACTTGTGCTTAAATAACATTTTCTTTTCTGTTTGTTTTTCTTTTCCTGTTATCATTTATCTCTCTCTCGTCCTTTTCAGGGATGACCTTTTTTATTTTTTTATCTTATTACTACATTAATAGTATTCATAAATATTCTACAGTTGAATTCCTCTAAGAATCGGCTTTCTTAAAAGTTAATAATATGTATAGTGTTTTTTTTTCTATAGAAATGCATAAGAAACTCCATGAATTGAGGTTATGATTCGCTGTCATCCATTGCTCGAAAAGTGTCATGACACACTTGGAGACAATTTTCTTTTCAAATCTCCAAAAAAACTTACCACTTATTATAAATCTGGCATATATAATTATATAGCTCAAAACTTGCCTTATTACACATTTACTTCATCAATTCTGTTTTACTTAAAACTGAAAATGCAAATTAGAAACAAACAAACAACATACTGAATTTGACATAAGAATGCTGTCATCTTGTCACTGTTCTCTTCTTCTTTTTACATTTACTGGCAGTCATTAATCTTTACTAAACAAACACATAACTGCTACTATAAAAATCCATTTAAAATTAAATCGCCAGTTTAAAGAAGGGAATAACTACCATACCTAAGTTTTTGATATAAACGAAAAAAACTGTATAAACACGTTACTTTTCATTAAATTAAAATGAAAATTGAGCTGTAGCTCACTAAGACCTATTAAAATTATTGTGATGGTTGAATGTTAATAAAAAGGAAAGTTTGCCACTCTAAAAAGTTTGTTTTTTTGAAATGGCACTTATTCCCTTCTTTATACTGGCGATTCAATTATATTCCAACTTATAATGAGGAATGAAAATTTAGGCACCCCATTAATAATTTCTATAATAGTAGTCTTTTATTCAGATTTCAAAATATCATTGCAGACTATAATAATGAAATCAGTAATATTCAATCCCACATTAAAAAAAATATGGAGTGGTCTGAACTCGACTTTCTCGCATATTTAAAAAAAATAGATAAAAAAGATTACTACTTCCGGTTCGACAATTGAGCTAAAATTTGTTATCTGTGAGTTTTTTGTTATTTCAAAAGTTACTACAAAATTTGAAAGAATTTCCTTGAAGCAACATGGCACTTTACTTGAAAGAGTTCCATTTTCGCTTCAGGTAAACTGCCACTTCTGGTTGGGAAATTGTCCGAAATCAACTTAAAATCACTCAAAACGTCCAGATTCATTAAAATCACAAGAAATTTTTTCGCATGATCACTATACTTTCTCTGCGAGAAAGTAAAAACAATAAAAATAAAAATGCTTTCTCGAAAATCAAACCGATGAATAACTCTCCTATTTTTTTACAGGACTTCGCTAAACCAGCACGCCTGGACATGCTTCTCGACATGCCACCTGCTCTCAGAGAAACCCAACTAAAACACAGCTGGAATTCGGAAGACCGGTCCCTCAACATCTTCGTCAAAGAGGATGACAAACTTACCTTTCACCGGCATCCTGTCGCCCAGAGCACTGACTGCATCCGTGGCAAAGTAGGCTTCACGAAAGGCATGCATGCTTGGGAGGTGTGTTGGTCGACACGACAACGCGGCACCCACGCTGTTGTCGGCGTGGCCACCGCAGATGCCCCCCTTCATTCGGTAGGGTACCAAAGTTTGGTTGGCAGTACGGATACATCGTGGGGATGGGATTTAGGTAAGATTTTATATCAATTGTGACCTGTACAATTTCCCAACTTTCCCACATAATAAATATTGAGTACATATCGTTGGTATATACACCCAACACCCATATGTATCTCACACATGGACGCATATTATAAACCACATAAATGCAAGTCTACAAAGAAAATTCCATAGAGTCCTTGATAGTGCATGGTGTAACGTAACTTCTGTCAATTATTATTAATTAGAAAACATAGTTAACCGTTGTCGTAAATAATTATTTTTACAAAGCAAGGTCAATTCGCATTTCTATGTACAGAACTAATAATGAATACATCATAACTGACGTAACGACGTGTAGAAATCTTTGACCTTGAGTGCGCTGTATCTACTCGAAAAAATCAACTTGTGCTCTGTAGTACCTGTTCATATTCATTAGTACTGACAATTGTTCATACCAAATTGAGAAGTTAAAAAGCTAATTGCTTAGAGCAAATTTATTGCAAAATCAAACGTAATTGTTATTAGGACTATTTATGACATGGTACACATATGCATTATCTTTTCATAATTTTGTTATAAACATGAAACTAAACGCTAATCGAAATTATGTTTCATCGAGCTGAGGCCTACATTTTCTAACTTTTTTCCACTAGCAAACAGAATGTGGTTTGTGACTTCCATATGATTGATGGTGACTCAGCCCAAAGCTATCTAGATAATTAATTCACAAGAGATGACACATTCATTACATTAACTTAATTATCTCACTAACTTTACTTGTACCGACTCTGTGACTGACTTACTTATCAATAATATCGAACACTTTCAGGCAAACCCTAATATTTCCCTTTCATTTTTGCAGGAAGAAATAAATTATATCATGACTCAAAGAATAATGCTGGAACAACTTATCCCGCTCTGTTAAAGCCAGACGAAACGTTTATCGTCCCCGACAAATTCCTGGTAGTGCTCGATATGGACGAAGGAACGCTTTCTTTTGTAGTGGATGGCCAGTATCTAGGCGTAGCTTTCCGAGGACTGAAAGGAAGAAAGCTTTACCCAATTGTCAGTGCCGTTTGGGGACATTGCGAAATAACAATGAAATACATAGGAGGCTTAGATCGTAAGTAGTAGTTTTATTCTTTAAATTTTGCCGCAATCAAATTTCTTGATTTTGTGTACATCTATAAGATAATTTTTCGGTTTAAGAAATATTCTCTCATTGAACCTTAGATTCTAATCTTACCATAACGTCTACCTACTAAAATTGTTTTCCAAGACATTTTGCCTTGGCTTCCTCATTGTGAGATATCACTTAACATTCACCAAAAATACAGGCAGGTGTAACATACCACTTGAAAGTTTTACCTGAGTTCAGGTAGCTTTTATACATTTGCTAGCATCAGGTAGAAAACTGAAGAATTCTTGCTTAACCATTATTCTCCGAAAACTTTTAAAACCCAATATTTCTAAAAACATTCTCAACCTCATCCAAAGTAAATTAACGTACAAGTTGTTAAGAAAGGTAAGTACACCTATCCTTATTTTCCAGAATTCCTTCATTTAATCATCAGCAGATTCTGTATACCATTACCTGTTTAAAAAGGCAGGCAAAACAAAAGCACATATAGCAGCACATTGATTTAATCTCTCTTCCTCGTTACAGCCGAACCTCTTCCACTGATGGACCTGTGTAGACGTGTCATCCGACAACGAATAGGCAAGCAGAACATAGAAGAAAAAGTAATGAACCTCACCCTCCCTTCAGCACTCCAAACATATCTTTTATACAGAGACCGAAGATAATACAACCTTTTGAGTTCAAACAGTGTGTTATACGAGGACGAATTGGTAACGTTTTGAGCATTAGACACCAAGAACTCGGGCGCAATTACACAACATATGGTGTCTAACAGTGTGCAAAGAACGATTTTATGAAAGGACCCCTATTAATTATTTAAACCTTCAAAAGTTACATAGACTAATATTTATGCAACTAGTGAATAAACACAAGATATCAACAATTTCAAATGCAAAAATCAAGTCTTCTAGAAACAAAAGACAAAACACTGAATACACCATAGTGTGCTGTTGGCAGGCGAGTTGAGCCATGCCATTCCACAGTATCTTCATGGCTGTCATTGATCTCTTAACAAGTGCGGGCTTGCGTTTCGACCAAGTGATTCTTATAATTATTGTATAAACGTCTAATCGAAACCCCGCAATATGTAAATAGCAAAATAAAAAAGTACGTCTTCTAATGTATTTAATGGCACAACAACAAAAAGCTTCCCATTTTTTGTGACGTAGTTCTTTATTAATTAAAAAAAAATTGATAGTTCCATTTTACACTGAGACAAGCTCCTTGCTGATGCAAGCATTTTTATGTGTTTTCATGCGTCTTAATGTGTTGTTTGGTTTTGTCAAAATTGTTTACTACACTCCTGATACAATTTTTAATTCGAATACCAATGCCCGCAACAGGCAGATTCAGTATTTTCATTATGCATGTTGTATAGTCTACTGTTATTACTTAAAAATTGTTGGCTGTGACATTTTAAAATTTAAAGTGCACATTCTAAAAAAAAATACAAAAATTTTTTGTTATGTTTATAAAATATTGAAAATTTATTATATTTTTTATTCTGTTTGATTTTATCGTGATGAAAATGCTTGCATCACACTGAAATTTTATTTTCGTTATAATAATACGAGAAATGAAGTAAAACATAGTTTTTAAGCGGCTCAGGCATTACACCAATATAAAATACATTAACTGTAATTAAAAATATATACAAGTAAAATTTAGAATGTTATTTTTGTATATAAATATTATTTAAGTGCCAGTTTTTTTAGTGAGGAAAATAAATCTGTAATATTAATTTTACGTATATTACCACATTACCCCCTCTTCTTGTAGCTAATGTAATTTTTTTAATTATTTATGCAATATGTATATACATTACTTTTCCTCGAGTATAAATGATTTGAAAATCAAAGGTAAATTATATTTAGAAGAATATTTATTTACTTAAGTCCATAATGAATAAAATAAAACCAGAATGGTCATAAATCATATTCAAAGTTAAAAATCAGTCAAATTTTTAATTTTGAAATGATATTATTTAAAGTTTTCAAAATATTCAAGTTTTGGTCTTCTTAACCTCGAAAAAATATTTCTAAATATAATTTACTTTGCTTTTCATTAATTTACGACAGACTGCCTTTACATAAAATTAGGGTAACTAACGTATTACCTGAGTCAAAGGTATTTATATGTATATTTTGGTCTAAAAGTATTTTCATTATACTTCATCCTTTTTGTTTATATCTTAAATACTTATTTGTTTTTTGTTTATTCTGTAGTTTAAAAAATATACAAAAAAAAATCCCTGACGCTTGTTTTTGTTTATTTTTCAATTTTAAAACCTTTTTCCCCTAACCTGAACTTTGACCTCGGTAATACATTTTAAGAGAAAAATGAGTAAACATTTATTAAACTGATTTAAAAAGAAATGTGAGTCATTAATTTTGGTAGAGTGTATATAAATGTACTACCTAATTTTCGTTGTCTTTCATAATTATTGTTAGCTTAAAAAATATTTTGTTGTACCAAGAATTTGTGATGGTCTAACTTTTTTACGTAATATTGCACACCCTAATCCAACATACTTACACCAAAAAGTGACGAGAAATTATTTTTTTTACGAGAGGATTACTTGTGTTCACTTTATTGTGGAAAATTGCTTTTGAAGATTTCGATTTCGTTCTTGAATGTAAAATCTTGTGCATTATGACGCAATAACGAAAAACACTTCGCAAAGAAGTCTTCCGTTTTATACCTTGATGCTTATTTTTTCACATTTCACCGTGGACTAAATTCACGCACTATAAGAGAAATCTCGAAAGCACTTTCAGACTTCCTAAAGAAAAGTTTTTGTTCAAACTTACTAGCAACGAAGTGCACATATATTATAAGTGATATTTCTTATTTATTCTTATATCTTATGATTACGCAAGAAATTTAGGGAATTTCAGCCTTTTTTGTAATTCACTCTGGCGCTAGTGTCAATGAAATGACATTATCCGGAACCTTTTAGCCTGGACAATTATACAGAAGCGCCCTTCTTTATTCATTCTTCAAAATAGTTTCTTTAGTAGGTGAAGTATTTTATGTTCTCAGTGGTAATATTTTAATTTTGTTCAATATGTAGATTGCAAAGTGTGATTATGTATCCAGGCATTAAAACAAAAGGAAGTTATGTTATTCGATGTATGATTATTATTAATATTATAAAAATAATGTAAGTAAATTTATTGAAAAATTGAAATGTTGTTTTATTTTATATGTTGTTTCCAATTTGTTGACGTCACTTCTGGTAGTGTCCTTCAATCTTTTTCTTTAAAAAAATCAAGAAAATGAGTTTTGTTGATAACAAATAGTGACAAAATTGTTTAACAAATTAAAAAAAGAAATTTTAACTGAACAATGTAATGTTGTCGTTTTATCAAAGTCATATATAAAATTATATATAATGTTTAATAAGGGTTTTCTTTTTGTTCTTAACAGTAACGAACATTTAGGGAATGAAAACTCTGTCACAGGAATAAAAAGTTACAAAATTTTTCCGTGCTTTTATTCTTTTTAAATAATAAATACGAAAACATATTAAGTACAACAAATTTATTCATTACAAAACCAGTGAAAGGTGAAAATAATTTCATATTGTACTACGTAGTAAGTCTAAGAATAAAATAAATGTGATTTGGTCCGTTGCTTTACTAGCTAAATATGTCCTAATGACAAATAAAAACTAGTTATACATACATAATCTCAATAATAATTAAAATCAATAGAAATATTTATTATAGATAAAATTAATATAAAATATATCCTTGTCAATATATTATGCGTTATTAAATGAGGCGATTTTAAAAAAAAGTTGCCTCATACGTTCAAATACGCGTTGGGTAGGTATAAATATAGTTTTTCTTGCTTTAAAATATACTTTGGAACATTGTAGACATTTCAAGATTTGGTAATTCACACTACAAGCTACTTGACTAGACTTTGAATATATCACCAAACAGTCATAAGACTTTATTTAACGCGGAAGGGTCGAACACATCATTGGAATTGTTATGTCTTCCATGTTGGGAACCACCAAGACTTTGTGAAACTCTTGGATGAGTTTCTGCTCAATCCAACTGGTGACGTGCATGAACGTGATGTTTCTCTCGCCTACTATTGGAAATGCAGTCAGTAGCAGTTTGGGAGTTGGCCGGAAACTCATCCAAACTCTGTCGCTTGGTGGTGGCGGAATGTTGAGTACTAAGGTCCCCGCTAAGGCCTTCACTTCCACTTTTAGGCCCAAGTCCGTGTTGCTCACTCCCTCCATGAGTTTCTTGATATACTTGTATTCGGAAGCAGCTTTGAACATTTTCGACTCTGCTATTTTGTCAACGATCCTAATGAATTTTTTACTCGCATTACTAGTGCCTCCCAAGCCTTGAATGGGCATTCCTTGGGCGTCCAATGGGGGCGGATTGTTGGCATTTACGATCATGGCCTTTGCCATTTCCTCATCAGAGCTAGTTTCTGCAGAATCATCTACGTCTGAATGGAACATCGCGTTGTTTTTCTGCTCCGCTATTTTGACTAAAAATTTTAAAATATTACTTTTAAAAATTTATTTTCTTGTATGTACACTTACTGTCATCCTGAATTGGCTTGTCTTTTAGTTTTAGAAGATTAACCTTAGTATTGAGGGTCAAAATGACAAGCCCTTCATAGGTAAAGTCAAAATCTACCCAAAGTCCTCGGTCATCAATTACTGGTGATCCAGTTCTGTGTACTATAGGAGGTGTTGAGCCTTAAAAGTATTAAAACAAATTACATTCCTGTAGAAGTTAAAAAGATTAATTTTTTCTTTATATTTGAAAAATGTTGCCTTACCTAAAGAAAGTTCCGTAATAATAAGTTCATTAATGAAATAGGGTAATTTAATGGCACTTAATTTTCGTTGGATTCTGTTTTTCACCTTCTGAGTGAATTCGGGGTCCCTCATACAATCAAACAACACCCTTCCCATCATAGCGTTCAGCCAAAATACGTCATGGGTAACCTCTTTCTGCAATTCTTCTTGTACTTGTTTATGCATTCTTTCATGCCTTCTGTTTATCTTTTTTGTCTATAAAAGGAAACACAACTATCAATCCATAAAATAAATTTCGTAGTGTAAAAATTTAAATCATAACTTTTATTAGGAGAAAGGAGTTTTAGGAAAGAACTGGGAAATCTTACGAGGGGATTCAGGGAAGTCTTGTACTTTATGAGGAACGTGGATTTGTGATAAGGCTTCACCTTGTGGAACAGTTGCATATACTTAATGTACTCCTCTTGTAATTTCGCATCGCCTAGAAGAGTATCAGAAATACCCGCAATGTGCATTTCTTGATCTTCAGTCGGTTGAATTTTCTCAAAAGCTCCCTTGTGAGTTGCGGCAGCGAACCGTCGGAACCAGTCTTCTTTCTCTCGGTCAGTTCTTCCGAAAAAGTACAAATGCGTTACATTCTCCTCGTCGCTGTCATAGTGGCTCTTCCAATCGTCCTCCATGTCTTCCTTTAAGTCCGCCTCGTTCTTCTCGATATCTCTCCTAACTTGGACTGTATCGATGGATTCTGAAGAATGCAAAAATTTATCCTCCAAATGGTCAAAAATGGCATCTATTTGGGTCTTTCTGCGACGAGGGTTTCCTTCACTATCAAGGTCTAAATTGATTTCGTCCAGTTCTACCTGCGGTATGGCTTCACTCGCACTTGAGGTACCACCAATATTTGTACTTTCTGATGAAGGGGATTTATCGGCATCTACATCGGTTATCTAAAAATACATCGTTTATTAACTGAATGAACTAGAGAATATACCTACACCGCTACAACTAATAAATTTTAAATGTGGACCTATGACATTTCATTGCATTAAATAGAAATGAATTAGACAGAATCTTACGGTTGTTTTATTCAGAATAATCTTCTCTTGCTCCAATACACTATTTACAACTTACTTCTAAGTGAAAATAGATCATGTTTTGTCAGAATATAATCTAATAAAATTAGGTGTCCCTTACGGTAGCTTATGGGACCCTTTCCTCTATCTAATCTGTGCTACTATTCGCTTCTGATCTAACGCAAACTGACAATACTGTAACAGTTACATTTGCACATGATACTACAATATTAATCTCAGACGGAGATCTTATTAATAAATCTGAAAAGCTACAGTATCACATATAATGAAATCTCGAAGTAAGCGATATGGTTATAAGAGATTTTTGCCTATAGTGGACACTACTTGTACTTCTGAGCACATTAGTCATTTTACACATATAAGAGATATATAGGACAGAATCTCATATATTTATATGTAAATGGCTATAGAAATGTCTTGGCTATTAGGCACCAAGTCCAAGTTATCCATGGAAAACAAACTCCTAATATACAAAAGTGTGTGATAAACAGGGAGGATAGATTATAACACATGGGCTGAAAAGTCCCGGGTCTAATAAAGAAAACGCGTTTTTTTTTGTTCAAAATTGGCTTTATTCATCAACGTAATCTCCGTCAAGAGCCAAACAATCATTCCAGCGCCGCTCTAACATTTCAATACCACTTTTGTAGAACGATTTATCTTTTGCCTGAAAAT
>JAWQRP010002668.1:0-14980 GCA_033557875.1 Quadriops clusia | reverse complement strand
TAGATAAATCATAAGGTAGATAAATCATAAGGTAGCTAAATCATAAGGTAGCTAAATCAAATGGTAGATAAATCATAAGGTAGATAAATCATAAGGTAGATAAATCATAAGGTAGCTAAATCATATGGTAGATAAATCATACGGTATATAAATCATAAGGTAGGTAAATCATAAGGTAGATAAATCATAAAGTAGCTTAATCATATGGTAGATAAATCATAAGGTAGATAAATCATAAGGTATCTAAATCATATTGTAGATAAATCATAAGGTAGATAAATAATAAGGTAGTTAAATCATATGGTAGATAAATCATAAGGTAGATAAATCATAAGGTAGATAAATCATAAGGTAGATAAATCATAAGGTAGCTAAATCATATGGTAGATAAATCATATGGTAGATAAATCATAAGGTAGATAAATAATAAGGTAGTTAAATCATATGGTAGATAAATCATAAGGTAGATAAATCATATGGTAGATAAATCATAAGGTAGATAAACCATAAGGTAGATAAATCATAAGGTAGCTAAATCATATGGTAGATATATCATAAGGTATATAAATCATAAGGTAGGTAAATCATAAGGTAGATAAATCATAAGGTAGCTAAATCATATGGTAGGTAAATCATAAGGTAGATAAATCATAAGGTAGATAAATAATAAGGTAGTTAAATCATATGGTAGATAAATCATAAGGTAGGTAAATCATAAGGTAGATAAATCATATAGTAGATAAATCATAAGGAAGATAAATAATAAGGTAGTTAAATCATAAGGTAGATAAATCATAAGGTAGATAAATCATAAGGTAGCTAAATCATAAGGTATATAAATCATAAGGTAGGTAAATCATAATGTAGATAAATCATAAGGTAGATAAGTAACAAAATTGTTAAGTACCTAATATTCAATGATAGATAAGTGATGTCCAATCGTTCATATTGGAATGTTAATTCGACCAATTATGTCAACTGGCCTCTTAAACACGTATTTATTACAGACGTCTTAAATTCATTGCCGACTAATCTAAATGAATGTAAATATAAACAGCACGGTAATTAATGGTCGAACTATTAAATTAAATCTGTTTGAATTAATGATAAAAAACGTACGAACTTGATCTAATTTTTGTATTCAAGTTCTAAGTTCTATATTCAATCTAGTAGGCACTCGCTCACTCGCTTCGCTCGTTCGCGAGTCACACAAGACATGAAGGTCGCGCTATGCGCGACCCTCATGTCTTGCCAACACTATCGGCCTGCGGCCTTCGCATCCTCGAATTAAAATCAAGAAAGTTTAAAAATATTTTTTAAAAAGTTAAAGAATAATAAATTAAAGTTCAAATATTCATAAATATCGTTAGGGTATTCATAAATATGTTTTCTTCGTGGACTGATTCAATTTTATATTCGTATATTGAATAAAATATTATTAAGATGTTATAAAGTGGCTCTTTAATCAATAAGTTTTAGTAGGAATCAATAAGCAAATATCTGTAAAAATTAATCAATTAACGGTAGTGGGAATCATTTAATAAACATTAGTAAAAATCGCTCAGCAAATTCTAATTAATATCAATCGATAATTATCAGTAAAATCCAGGCTTATTTAATTTTAAAAGAAAACAAAGAAATTGTATAACCAATATTTGAAATTGCTATGCATTATTTGATGTTAATCCAAAAATGTGAAGGCCGCAGGCCGATAGGGTTGGCAAGACATGAGGGTCGCGTTACGCGGTTTTGTCTGGCTCGCGAACGAGCGAAGCGAGTGAGCAAGCGTCTACTACCTTGAGCGAGCTCAACGTCCCCAATTATTTTTAATAAAGTAATTAAAAAAATTCTATATTTTATTTATTTATATTTATATATTTTATATTAACTGCACACTATATTTTTAGGTTGTTAAATTTTTTATTTGTTAATTTTTAGGTGTGTTGTTTGTTAGTTTTTGGTTTGATATTCTTTTAGTTTGTTAGCTTGAGTCATATAATGTCTATAATAATTTATGTTTGAATTAAACAACTTTGAATTTATGAAATTTCAGAGAACTGTTTTATATACCTATCTATCTAAGAAGTAAGAATCTTAAATCCCTAATCGCAGAATCTAAATCCTCTTGTAAATTTTCATTTTTGAACGGAAAGTTCCGCCTTTATAACCATCGGAATTCAACATCTATTAGAATAAATCCATGCAGGTCGTTTCCTACATATGCATTGTGCCCCGTTTGTCTTTCCCCACTCTATACATTTTTTCATATATTTTAAGGTTTATTTTTTTTTCAAGCAAAGAATATAAAACATTTCTCGCTTTGTTGCAGATGAAGAGAAGCCTCAGCTGGAGTGTCCCCCATCGCAAATCCATCAACTGGGGAAGAATGAGAGATTCGTAGTCGTGACCTTCGCCCGTCCAAAGACGAACGTTCCCTGGAATTATGTAAAAAGCTTCCCCGACTGGGCTAAAGAGCTTACGAGAGCTTTACCTGTTGGAACTCACTGGATAAAATTTACAGCCCTCGATCCAGCCTCCCATCTTTCCCAGAAGTGTTCCTTTAACGTAACTGTGCTCCTGTGAAACCATTTCGATCCACTAATGTGAGTACATACATGTTTTCGCCTATTTAGAAATCCTTTCCTGCTTCGTAAATTATATTACAAAAATTATCTTAATACGAGAATGATTATGTTATCTACAAAAATTAAATTACGAAAATGTGAGGGAAATTGTGTTACATTTATTTTGAAAGTGACTGTATACTATCAACTAAACTAAAAACGTGAACTTAAATTGTGTTTTATATTTACCTTGACAACAAACAAAATTATCCTTTGCTCGGCCTCATGTAGTTGAGGAGATCACAAGAAGCAATTATATTTTGAAAATTGGCCGTCATGCACAACCCCTATAAAGGAACTCTAAGGATAATAAAAAGGACGAGTGGGAGGACGAAGGAGGTTGCCGAGGGTGTAGAGGGGGAGGTTAAGGACGGCGTTGAGAAGTATATCGAGAAGGTTGTTGAAGAGGCGAAGGAGGACAAACATTAATAACGCAATTTCTCGCAGAGGGACGTAAAACACAACAAAGTTTCTATGTAAATTTTATTATTACGTAATATTAAAAGTCTTATTTTACATTATTTTATTCGCGCGCACCTCCCGGTCTTTATCCTCTTTAAACAAATTAAAGTAATTCCCTGAAGTCGGGAGAAACGGAATTATTAATCGAAAGTTACGGAATAAGAAACGTCAAAACACTAATAACATAATAAGACTAAATTCAAGTTAAACTTGTAAACTGAATATGGCAGTAACTGTCGTACGATTAGTACTCAATAAAAATACTTTATAACGAAGAAATTATTAAGGTAACTTAGCAGCACTCGTTGTCCCAAGAAAAGGGCTTATGTCGCAATCTTACGTTATTGTTAATCTTGTTTGTTTCAACGTTGGGGCTTTGAAATCTGTATCGATGATTGTGCGTGGGCATCCTCACCCTAATGTGCCTCCAGTGGCAACCCTCTTGAGGTATTGAATTCTGCAAAGTATTTATTTAGTTTTTAAATAATTTTAGTCCTGAATTTGTGTAATTTGAGAAATAAATACTCACGTCAAATAGATCAGGGTGGTCTACATATTGCACCCCATGGGGGCAAACCAAGGCCGCCCTGTACCGCCCATTTCGATGGGGGACGCCGCCGCCGGAGGAAAAGTCTGCAAGCAAAAGAAGAAAACAGTTTGAGGAACGATCGAGACGGTAAACACTTTGCACTCTTAAATATTTAACTGGTATTTACTTATTTTAACGAGATCCGTGTTTGTTTTGAAAAGGAAACGGCGCGCAAACAAGTACATCGGAAATTGCGGAAATGGGGCGACGAGGAAGGATTAAAAATCGAAGGGTCGTTTCCGCTTCCTCGTCGCCTTGCGAATCAACACGATCGCTAATGAACTCACCTTTAACTGTTATAATAAAATTACAATAAGCTCTGTTCCCCGCCTCATCGCTGGCCACGTAATGGACGTTGTGTGTCCCGATAGTCAGCCGATTTCCCGGGGCTCTAGATTTGTACACGTGAGCTATTCCCACGTTATCGGTGAAGTGAGGCTCCCTCCAGTACACCACATGACCCATTTCGCCTCCCTGCAAATTTATTTCTATGTTGTCTGGACAGTTGTGGACGTTGGGAGATTCCGAATCTCTTATCGAAATTGTCAGATGGCAAGAAGCTGAATTGTTGGTGGCTGGACTTTGAGCGGTATAGGTTAGGTCAGTTCTGCCGACTGGCAAAAGTTTGGTTAGGTCCATGCCCCACGTAGGCTCTGACGTCACGTACCTCCGCCAATCAACGTTCGTCTGAGGCCGCGGGATTTGGACGTACATCTCTTTCTGGCCTGGGGGGAGAGTGAGGCTCAATTGACCCCCTTGCGGACATCTGATGAACGCCTCCGGAGCATCTTTAACAATATTTTATTATTAATCAATTTCATCTACAGGGCTTTTCAAAATTACACCCCTTCCTTTACACCACATATAGTACTCACGAAAATAAGCAAAAAAAGTCCTATTACATGGTTCAGCTGTGTGTGACCTTGTCCTTTGCAGTAAGCGAGCTGTTCCTTGGGGTCGTGTGAATCATTTTTCCGAACAGCTGATCAGATTTAATGCTTGGAAATTAAATGTTGAAACATCTATGTTACAGTTATGAACAGTATACACTCGGGGATGGAGGGTAGTCAACCACAAACAGGACGCCAAGGGACAGCAGCTGGTGGTGCTGTTAGACCAGGCGTCCTGAGACCGCATGGCCGAGTGGGACCATCGTCCTTATATCAACCTCACGAGGGTGAGGTTTAAACTCCTAGGGAAGGGCTCCCAAGAGACCCCCGAGGAGGTTGAGATGGAGACGGAGGAGGGACCCTCGAAGGAACCTCTTCCCTCCACCTCAGCTAGTGGCGAGGGCAAGGGGACCAACTAAAGGGAACCCTTACTTTTACCCCGGAGGCGACATCATGCGCCTCGCGCAGATAAACCTGCACCACTGCAGGGCGGCTTCGGCTGCCCTCAGCAACTTTATGATTAAAAACAACCTGGACATTGCCTTGGTGCAAGAACCATGGCTTGTTCAGGGCAAGGTGAAGGGACTAAAGAGTACCGGCTACAGGGTCATCATAGACCCGGCGGGGACCAATACTAGAACCTGCATCGTAGCAAAAAACAATGTTAGAATACTACCACTTTGGGACCTCTGCACTAGGGACCTAACAGCGGCGAAAATGATCTATACCGAAGGGGGCAACGGGAACGAGCTCATGCTCGCCTCAGCATACCTTCCTTATGACCAGCCAAACAGCCCACCCACGATTGAGGTCAAGGTACTGGTGGAGTACTGTCAGGACAAAAACCTGCAGATCATACTCGGATGTGATGCCAACTAGCACCATATTATATGGGGCAGCACAGGCAATAACAAACGAGGAGAATCGCTACTAGGTTATATAATTGCAAATAACCTAGAAATAAGCAATCGTGGGAATGAACCGACCTTCATTAACTTAAATAGAAGGGAGGTCATTGACATAACTATTGGCAGTACCTACATTAGTAGGAAAGTCAAAAATTGGCATGTGTCGGAAGAGCCAACGCTCTCTGATCATAGATACGTAAGGTTTGACCTTGAGTCAGACACTAACCCTCCCGCAAAATTCAGAGACCCGAGGACAACCAACTGGACTCAATACAGAGAACAGCTGGCTTTGTGACTCGGGGACTGTCCGAGGAAGGCAAAAACCCCAGTCAAACTGGAGTTAATGTTAAACTGCATCACTGATGCAATTAAAAATGCCTATGAAAGCAGTTGTCCGGAAAAGGTCAAAGGAACCTCAAAAAGTGTCCCTTGGTGGCACGAGGGACTGACGACTGCCAGGACAAAAACAAGGAAGCTGTTTAACGCAGCAAAAAGAACTGGTGAGTGGGGAGCCTATAGGAACTCACTCACAGAGTATCACAAACTAATAAGGAAGGCAAAAAGGAATTCATGGAGGAAGTACTGTGAGGCTATTGATAGTCTCCCAGAAGGTGCAAGACTCCAAAAAATCCTTTTAAAAGATACGGAGGGCCGCATAGGCTCACTGACAAAACCGAATGGAGGGTTCACTGAAACCAGGGAAGAAACGCTTGAGCTCTTGCTCAACACGCACTTCCCTGAGTCTACAACTGAAACGGGCGAAGAGACTGATGTAAACTTGGAGGGTGAACTCACTATGAGGACCTCCAGGGAAGAATGGAATCTTGCCTCGACGTTACTTAACCAGACAAAAGTCAGGTGGGCGATAAACAAGTTCCACCCTTTTAAATCTGCAGGGAAGGACGGTATATTCCCAGCACTATTACAAAAAGGACTACACCTGCTAGCCTCACCGATTTGCACTGTGTTTAGGGCTTCAATAGCACTAGCATACGTGCCCGGGAGCTGGAGGGAAATCAAAGCGGTATTTATAGCAAAACAGGGTCGCAGCACTTACGCCCTGCCCAAAGCATTCAGACCTATTAGTCTGACCTCATTCCTCCTCAAAGCGTTGGAGAGAATCATTGATAGGCACATAAGGGAAGAGGCCCTCAGTACCTACCCACTGAGCCACTTCCAGTTTGCCTAGCTGAAAAATCGTTTGAAAATGCAATTAGAGAGGTAGTCAAAACCGTGGAAAATACACTGAGAAATCAGGAAGTAACACTGGGAGTCTTTATGGACATAGAGGGGGCATTTGACAATATCCCGCTGCAGTCTATCGAAAGAGCCGTGTTGGACAGGGGAATCCATCCTGCACTGTGCAGATGGATGACCAACATGCTCAAACATAGACATATCTCGGCCACTCTGGAAGGACAAACTGTGACAGAAAGGGCCGCGAAGGGATGCCCGCAGGGGGGTGTATTATCACTCCTGCTCTGGTGTCTTGTGGTGGACCGACTGATGCACAGGTTGGAAGAAAATGGCTTTAGGACCGTCGGTTATGCAGATGACATTACTATCATTGTCTCTGGCAAATTTGGGGGGGTGCTATCCGATAGGATGCAAGGTGCCCTCAGAATAGTGGAGAACTGGTATACAAGGACCGGTCTAACCGTCAACCCGGCAAAAGCCTCCCTTGTATCATTCACCAGGAAATCCAAGCCGCATGGCAGGAAAGAAATAGAACTCTTTGGAGTTCCTCTCGATGTGACAGAGGAGGTGAAATATCTGGGTGTAACACTTGACACCAGACTCACCTTCAAAGCACATGTTGAAAAGACCACAAACAAAGCTACCAGGGCTCTATGGACCTGTAGAAGAATGTTTGGAAAGAAATGGGGCCTAAATCCCAGGATAACACACTGGATCTACAATAGTGTGGTCACACCAATCGTACTATATGCAAGCCCCGTGTGGTGGCCTCGCACCACCAAATGAGATTGCAGATCAAAACTAGAAAAAGTTCAAAGATTAGCTTGTCTAGGCATAACAGGGGCGATGACAACAACGCCGACTGCAGCCATGGAGGTGCTTCTGGACGTCCCGCCATTGCACATAATGGTGAGGGCGAGGGCGCTGGGGCAGCCTACAGGCTGAAAACAACCCGAACAGAAGGGAATGACAGGAGGGGCCATGCAGCCATCCTGGAAAACATAGACAGGTGCCCGATTTTGTCGATGACACCTGACAAAACAGTCAAGACGTACACCATTGACAAATCCTATGAGGTAGATATCTCAACTAGGGAGTCATGGGAACGCAAGGAGGTAAGACTCAATGGGCTCGTCTTCTACACAGATGGGTCAAAAAACCCTGAAGGAGCAGGGGCAGGGATATATGGAGCGGGCGAGCTTAGACAGGGCATTGCCATAGGACTTGGCAGAACCGCGACCATTTTTCAAACTGAGATCTTCAGCATAACCACCTGTGCACAGTTGCTATTGGGGAGGGGCTATGCCAATAGACGTATCACCCTAGTAACTGACAGCCAGGCTGCACTCAAGGCGCTCTCAGCCTGCGAAACTAACTTAGGCCTGGTCTTGGACTGTGTTGGGGGACTGAACGCACTGGGCGCATGCAACATTGTGAAACTGATTTGGGCCCCAGCCCATACAGGCATTAAAGGTAACGAGGAGGCAGACCGACTCGCTAAACAAGGCAGCCACATGGGCCTAATTGGATCGGAGCCAGCCTTGGGGGTCTCTATGGAGGGAGCCAAAAACGAAATGCTGTGCACACAAATAAAGTGGCACAAGAACCACTGGAGGAGTATTCCGGGGCCCAGGCAAGCCAAAGCCTTGCTAGAGGAACCCTCCAAGGAGAAGACTAAAACCCTCCTAGACCTCGGTAAAGGAGAAGTCCGTACACTGACAGATCTGCTAACAGGTCACTGTCAGCTCAAAAAGCACAAACACACAATGGGACTCAAAGAAGACCCAATGTGTAGAGGGTGCGGGGAGGAAGAAGAAACCTCCTTGCACATTTTATGTCACTGCGAGGCTTTCACTGCCAGCAGACTCAGGACCCTGGCATCGACAAGCAGCTCCTGGACTTTGTCAAAGACACAGAACTGCTGTAGTGCAGGATAAGGAGGGCACAAAGGACCAACAGGTCGAAGTGCGGGGGACAACCAGGAACCACCTCAGCAATAATAATAATAATAAAAAATAAATACTTTAAACCATGGTTATCTATAAACTCGCTTTTTTGCAACTGACCCTAAATGTTGTTAATGTGCCAAATAAAAACATGAACTTGTCACAATTGACAGATACTTAACCTTAAAATTTGTGAACTTGTCAAATTTGGCTGACTTTAAACACATATAACCATATAGCCCACTTAATAGAAAAGCAAAATTGACTAAACTGTAGGAATTTCATACTCTTCTAATTCAAGTTACAACCTTCTTAACACCAAAGCAAAGTCACGTAAATTATTGTGACTACTTTCTGTAGTTGCAGGCAAACGTTTCAATGAATGCAGTTCATAGATATTGTACCTAATTGTGTTATCGGTATACACAAAGTAATTACTCCTAACTTAAAAATTGTTCAAATTGTAAATAATATAGGACTAGATGATTTTGGACAGTCAAAATTAACCCAAGCAGCACAAATAGTCACGGTTACGCATTCGCGACTATGCATAACAACTTTAAAAGACATTGTTACTAGCTACGGCTACGAATTAACAACTACTTTATCACTGATCTAAACCTAAAATGGGGAATAAATAGAAACGTTATAGATACCAATCCGCGACCTACTCGGTTACCTACCACCGATGTAATAAATACGTTGTAGTTCCGTAAAATAGTAGTAACAAGTAATTTATTGGAACTTTATTAGCATTTACATGATAAAGAAGCAACTACATATTGCACTTTGTCGCGTCTTCTCTCTGTCGGCCTGCTCTATTATTTTGTGGGCGCTGATATGTGCGTACATTGATATTATTATGTCCGTCGCGCTTTGCGCATTATATTGTATGTTATTATTATGAACATTATACTTGTGTTTTTCGATTTCATGCGCCCGAAAATTACTGCGCAGTGAATTTTATTGTGAAACATGCTGACTCCAGCTATAAATATTTCACGCACTTTATTAATTGTACTGTTTTTCAAATTAATATTGGATTATTAAAAAATTTAAGAAATTTATTTGTCTCAATTGTCCTTAGAAGTATAGTATAAAATACTAATTTGATTTAAAAATTGCAAAAATGGACTTGACTATTAAAAAGTTTACACATATAAATAAATTTTATTAATTTAGTTCGTCAATTGACTAATGGTGAACACGTTCATGCCTCTGCATTCGACCTCCCATAATGCACATGTACAGTGATAAATTTGACTTTAAAGTTCTTTTAATTGGTAAATTTGTAGACTATGTTACAGCCGATGTTACTAGAATAACGCGTGAACTTTAAAGTTATATTAACAGTAACGATTACGTTTTCGATACTGTAATAATAACGATAAGGTTACTATCACTTGAAGATAAATAAAAAGGTAATTGTGTAGAAAATTTTCATTTAAATATAACTATTTTATTACTATCTTTTAAAGTAATAACGTAGCTGTAGCAATTAAGTAGATTTTACTATAAAATATACTTCATCGTCAAAGAAATTATGAAGGAGGTTTTAAAGTAACTATAACAAAACCTTTACTGTTTTAAAGTGCACGTTACAATACGTGTGTTGCCGTATACTAATTGTGCTGCTTGGGCATAGTTCTGAAGTTACTGGTTCAGCCAGCAAAACCGGTAGCCTAGTGAACCAATAAAAATTTGATCAAAAACGTATGATTTTCTTTAAATCCATCTACATATCCATCTTGATTTTGGTATTTTCCTCATCAATAATAACTAACATTGGCAAAAGTTTAAACAAACCAATGTTTGAAGTAATGTTTAAAATAAAGTTTAAAGTATAGATGCAAGTAAAAGTATGAGCCCTCTGGCTTGCCGAAGACTTTCTGAATAAACTTACATGAAGCTGGTATTCGATAATGGCGGTTTCTTCAGAATCAGATTGGCCATCAGCAGAAAACTGCTTTCTGGTGGCAGCGTACCTTATAGCAATCGTGATCGCTTTGATCATGTTACACATGCAATCCTGCATTACGCCAACTCTCCCCGCCATCAGGTTTTCCAAAGCCGCTCCTAAAATTTTACCAGGTTCAGAGTAGCTACTTTCATATTCACCTTCGGGGGTTACATCTCCGGTCCGATTCAAGAGATTCTCTCTCGGGATTCGATAGTTTTGGAACAAGATAAACCTGTAAATTTTTGCATTAATTACAAGGAAATAAAAATACAGATAAAATCAGTAAGAAAATTGGCTTAAATAAGACGTACCCGTTATCAATTCCATTTACACCAATTTTTTCTCCTATGTCTCCGACGATGATCCCGGGATACGGCACTAAAGTTTTGGGGTCTCTTATCGGAACGATAAAAGCGTGGAGACCGTGACATTGATCCCCGATGTAAAGTTGGGCAAATAGAGTTGCTACAGTTGCAGTTTTTCCTAATGGAAATTTCAGTTATTTACTAACATTTAAAAATTAGAAATATTGATGAAATGTATGATAGAAAAGGAAAGTTGGGTAGAAGAGTTAATAATATTAAATACCAAAAGCAGTGTAGGTATGGAACGATTACAAGGATGATAAGCAACAAGGAAAAAGGGAAAGAAAGTTATCAATGGCCAATAGATGAAGAATAGAGATAGAAAAGTACCAGAGGAAGATAGAATAAGAAATAAAACAAAAAGAAGCCCAAATAAATAAAAAAAACTTACCCAAATTTCCTACCCAACATTTGGCAGCTTCAAAATCGGGAGTGTGAATAACAAACTCTTGCGTAGTCTTATCGTAAGTCGCTCTTGTGCGCATTTGCTTCGTGTTACTTCCATGAGCAACTTCGGTTAGGGCAAGACATGAGACTATCTGCATAGAAAATTATATTTAAATAACTCTTATATTGGTCAATCATGAGATTGATGATGACATGGTAAATTTTATGTATAGATTGAAAGAGATTAAAAATTAACACCTACAGCTTAGGCAACTTACCTTTCGATTCCAACTGGCTTCATAAATATGCTTGTGCCGATCAGTTCCCAAAGTTAACAGAGTATTTGCGAATAATCCAATTCCAACTCCGTACTTAATCGACACATCGGGAAAGGCGTCATACATAGCTTCTATTATTGTCATAACAAACCTCGTCTGAAACGGAATGTAATGAATATAGTTTCGATGCAGATTCAATTATATTAATTGATTTAATTTAAATAGTTTTGACGTCTACGATTATTTAATTAATCAAAAATATAAACACTTACTTTAGGTTTGTACGGTAAATTGTAGATAGAGTCTGGTATATGGTACAATTTACAAAATTGATGTAATTGCAAAGCTGCTCTTCTTTTTTGCTCGTCTGTGGGAAGCTCAATATTCGGTCTTTGGAAAATTGGGTCTCGCTCTAATTTGCCCCAGAGATCTAACTGTAAAGGGCATTTTCAAAATTAAAATATTTATAATTATTAATTAAAATATTTATAATATGAATATAGATAAACACTAGAGAATTTAAGAAACACTAGAGAACTGAGTTAAAATTATATACCTTGCACTTTAAGAGATCTCGATCCTCAAACACCAGTTTCATTTTTTTCCAGTTGAATTTCGCTTGTTTTCTATATTTGTCTAAAGGGCCGATGGGTAGATCCGATATAAATGCTGTGTCTAAGTCTGCCATTCCTGTGAATTTTGTTCTGAAAAAATGATGTGGTCATGATCACATAGAAATAGTTCATAAATTATTAAACATGTGACCCCAGGTAGGATACCCACATCATCCGTTTAAAATTATTTGTAATCTCTGAACATAGTTGGTTCTGTAATAAATATTTATAAACTACCGACTCATATCAATTCAGGAAATGTGATTACTTGGTTTCCTCTTTAGCTTTTTTTGTCGAATCGAAATAAAAATTCTTTAAGTAAATCCTTCTTGTATTTCGTATTTGTAGTGACTTCAGTTGCACATTACTGTATGTGATATTAGATGCATTCTCTCCTTATCTTATATAGGCTCTATCTCTTATCACAAAACGCGTTGTTTTTTTTCTGATTGCTCAGCAAAAAAGTTGTTGAATAGAACCTTAACATTCGCTGTTGAAAACTAGAGAATCCTTTAAGCAATTTTAAGGGGTTTCCTAAAAGTGATTAAAGTGCGATCGTCTTCAGGTAACTACAAGTATACTTGTATACAAGTATACAACTGCAACTACATGTCTTCGTGCAGGACTATATAAAGCTAGTCATGGAAATATTTTCCCAATTTGGAAAACTCTTAAACAGTGCTATAATTTGCAAAACCTGATTCTTAGATTTGGATTTGTTGGAGCAACATTTTTCTTGCAGCAACATTTTTTTTGCAGCTGTTCATCTTTTCTTAACACGTCCAAGTAATTGCAAAACAACAGTTTGCTCATCATTGAATTATCCTCTCAACCTTTATATCAGCTTTATGAGCAGAGAAATGAGAGAAAAATACATTTATTGTTTCACAAGTTGCAATGTAATTTTGTAAAGCAGCTCCGCATACAAGTTAGTTGTTTAACATTCATTCTGAAATGCTTATTTGCCTGTTCTAGGCAGTATGAACTATTTTTAGACCAAAATTAAAACGGGAGTATTTTTAAATTAAATGCTTACCTAAGATTTGAATGTGTGCATGTTTCGTTTCAGATGTATTAAATAAAAAAGCGGTTGGAATTCTTCCACCCTAATAAATATGCCATAAGCAGACATTTCAAAAGAAATATTTATTCTAATTTAATTATTCTTATTTAAGAAGAATACCGAATATTCTTCTTTACTTTAAATTATTTAATCGATTATTTCTCATCTGAAAACAAACTTTTAAAAACATATCAACCCGCATATGCGCGTCTCTGAAGTAATATCGGAATTAAGGCCACAATTAAAGTCAATGGGAGGTCCTTACGCTAGGTTTTAATGTCGTTGATTTTAATTTCTAAACGACATCAGGCGCGTATTTAAATAATTTAGCTTCATTGTTGCTATCGTGTAAAACATAATACAGTTTTGTTTGTAAATTTAGTAATAATGTATTGGAAAGAATAATTTAAGCAATCTTGGTAATATAAGGGAACGTCGGTACCGCTTTAGCAACCCTGACAACAAGGGTGTGTGCTTTCAGTCGATAAAAGATAAAATCAAAAGTCGAATCGCCCAGAGGATGAATCAGGCGGTCTTGAAATCATATCGGCGATCGAATACTAAACACAACGATACTAAATAAATATCTATGCGAGCGATTGAATAGCGAGCGAGCACCTGCCTGTCGTGGGGCGTTCCTAGCCGACAAGAGAAAAAATTCAAAATTTCAAATACTCACCCTTTCCTAGGTGGGAATTTTGAAATGGAGAAGCTACTTGTTGCACTGGCACGCACTGTTGCTTCGTCTCCAACCACCAACGAGAGGGATGAAAGCAGGAAGCTACTCGCCGGTCGCAGGTAGGAAATGGTTTGGATTTGCACGTGTGCTAAGCGCGTCACGTGACGAGGACCATCGTTGAGGAAAGATCCAGCAAGGCGATCACGCCGTGCGACGCCCCTCCGTTAAATTAGCGGCGCGATTCCTCCATTGACTATTCGGGAATTTGCTGGCGGTGCGCACGATTCAGGGCCGGCATTGCCGGTTCATTTGCTACACTCCTCTTCAAACTAAATGGCTGATTTCATCGCGCTGAATCAGCGTGTGATCATGTAACTACTAGGCCTCTCTTATGCTAGCAGGAACAAATGAGCAGAATCAAACGGGACTCATCAAAGTATTTAGTACTTATTTTGTACCATCAAAGATAATTTTGTACTATGTACTGTTTCCAATAGGAAAACTTGAAAACTTCAACATCTAATAATGTTCACGGGAAGAAATGCCGTACAGACCACGAGGTTTTTCTATTCCCGAAAGTTGGACCATTACGAACTAGAATTTCTACTTACTGATTTTAGAACAAATACTTTCTACCCATTGGTTAATTAATAGATCCTACAGAGCCATGGTGACAACAAATAAACTCTGCAGATAATTGAATGTCGACCTTGTGATATGTCAACGTTTTATTTTAACTTTAATTAATAGTTATAACTTATTGACATCAATTACTACTTTGGTTTGTTATTCTTTACTGGACTTAATAAATTATCTTCGCTTATGGGACTTAAGTGGCAGCTAGCTCAGCTGATTTTTACAAATGTAAACAGTACCCCCCTTACGTACGTGTCTCACCCGCAAAGGACCCTGCCTTGAAGCGGAACTCTTCTAATGCATCGCTTTAAATGTAAACAGATAAAGATGACAAACCTGTTATCGAAATACCAGATTTCGCACGTGGCAACCCAGCAATTTT
>JAWQRP010002667.1:0-14983 GCA_033557875.1 Quadriops clusia | reverse complement strand
TGATTCGTGCATATTAATTTTACCAATTCTTTTTTTTTTAATTCTGAACTTTAAATCGAAATCAATATTATATTATTGATATTTTAAAATTGTTTATCTACATCAAACCAAAGTTAAAGTCGCGAGGAATCCAACAAAGTTTGTCCCACCTCTCTAGGCCTGACCAATCAGGAGTTATTCCATTTTCTACCAAATATCCCATGTTGTAGAAATTGTTATAACTTCCGTTAGCATTGGGCTAGAACGACGGAACAAACGGTGTTGTACTCCTCGCAGGCAGGGCTCAACATTGAGGTATTACCCGGGGATATAGTACCATTTTCGGTAGTACCCACCACTTTAGATTTAAAAAGTTTAACTTATGTGTGAAAATTTAAAACTCATAGAACGTTATCAAATAAAATAAGGAAACCATAAAAAATAACATTTTTCTTATTTTGTTTTGAAACTAATAACACACTTAATATAAACTAATAACACACTTAATATAAACTAATTTAAATTGCATATTTCTTTACATTAAAACAAGTCGATCAATCTTCAGGTTTTGATTAAAATAATGAAAGTTAACATTACAACCAGTAATGTTAACATGATGTAACCATATTGTGCATTATTATTATTATTATTATGTAATTTTTAAACGCTTTAATTAAACTGCATAGTATCTTTTTAAATAACTCGCGATTAATGTGTCGATAAAATATTTTCCTTATAAGATAATAGCGGTAGTAAATTGCGGCAGTCGTCGATAGCATCGAGCCCACGAAATTAATACTAATGGCTTATAGTTTCACTCTAGAGTGCAAAAAGAAACATTTTATGAATGTTATTGATTTCGTTTATGTTCTTGCGTCTTTTTCTATTCTAACTTTCACAATGGCTGGTATTAGTTATTTTCTTTACGACCACATCTGACTTTTAGTACAAAAAAAGAACAAGAAAAACAGAAGTAAATTAATACAAGAACGTATCTTCAATTGAGTACAATTTTATTGGTACCAATAAAAATAAATGTGAGACCATTATTTGAATTGCTATCCGTAAATAGCTGTATTTAATAGATCTATAAACCGTACATTATTCAAATTGTTTTTATTGCCATTATTATTGTTGCACAGCCCTAGTGACGACCCTGGATCTATCTTCACAACACTCACATCTGTCACCTGTCAAACATATTTGTCAAATGACGTAAGTGTCCTCAAATGACGTAAATGTCATCAAATGACGTAAATGTCATCAAATGACGTAAGTATCCCCAATTGACAGTTGACGTTTCCGGTACCACCATGAAGTTATTAACATAAAAAGGGCCGTAACTACGAGCGGTGCAACGAACAAAAAGGGCCGTAATTATATGAGTGTAGAGATTATTAAATCAATGGGAGTACTCACCAATAAGAAAATGACAACCAAACGAAATTTTACTTGGAACAAACCAAATTAGAACAAACGAAATTAGAACGAACGAAATTTTAATGGCAACAAATGAAAATTTGGCGAATACTGGTACTACTACACGGAACCAAATGGGTCGTACCAAGCGGGTGCAATTCGACTCAGCCGGCTGGTGCAGTCAGCGCCAACGCCCTACCTAATAATAGTGAAATAATATCTGGTGCAAGTTGCAACCATTCAAATCTTTCTATTAGACAGTGAAAGCATTTCTCTTTACCACAGACGACTGCCTATGCAATGCGTTAATGCAGCGCATTTTTTTCAGAATATCCGCTCGCTATTAACTTGGAGTATTATGCATTCAATCATTACACGCCGACTATTACTAACAGATTTGCTCATTCTTGCACATTAGTTCTCTCTTTATCTCTCTCTCTCTCTATCTCTCTCTTCCTCTATCTCTCTCTATCTCTCTCTCTCTTTCTCTCTCTCAGTTAGTACCTACATGATTATATTATTTATAGACATTATCAGGTGGTTACCTAACCACTGCAAGAGCGACCGGCTCAAGAATGTCCAAGCAGCCTCTTTATAATCACCGATCCGGTTCTGATTTGCTCTTGTTGTAGTTACGGGCAAGTAGGCTGCGATTCGAACGGAAGTACCGCGGTGTTCCTATATGTACCTCCGACTGATGACTGTCACTTGCGCTCTCGGTTTTGCATTTCCTCGTCGTACCTCTGAAACTAACATAATTACGAGCAAGAAATAGTTACATACAAAAAGCACAAACTCGTATCCGTTGCACCGGAAGTGACGATTCGCTCCCTAATTGTCGCACACCAAAAGAAAGCCCTAATCCCAAGGAACACAACGCCGTTTGTCCCATCTTCGTATCTCAACCCAAACCGGAGTTATAGCGAATTCGACGAAGTTTCTCACTTCGTCGAATTTAGAAAGTCGTGTGGGACACGTGTTCGCGTAGGGATAGAAAGATGGGATAAAGGGGGATTTAATAGTATACAAACGGAAAATAAATTAAATATGTAATGACGGCAATATACATAGTGATAATAATAATAATGTCCTAACATAATAATAATGTCCTATCATAATAATAATCATATACAATAATAATCATGATATAAGATAATTCTCGGACCGGAAGTGACGATTCGACCCCTAATTGTCGCACATCAAAAGAAAGCCCTAATCCCAAGGAACGTAACGCCGTTTGTCCCATATTCCTACCTCAACCCAAACCGGAGTTATAACGAATTCGACGAAGTGTCCCACTTCGTCGAATTTAGAAAGTCGCCCGTTATTCCGGTTTGACTGGGCCTAGAGAGATGGGACAAACGGCGATCTGTTCGTCTCTCCCGCGGCTACAATTCCCACCAATTAGACCGCGTGGTGCCACTCGTCCTTGATCAAATCGGAGGCCTTTTCGCCGATCATCATGGTGGCCGCGGTCGTCTGCCCGGAGATCGTCACGGGGATCACGCTGGCGTCGGCGACGCGCAGTTTGCTCACTCCGTGCACCTTGAGCTTGTTGTCGACCACGGCCTCCTTGTCTGTCTTGGGTCCCATTTTGCAGGTGCCCGTGTAGTGTCCCGCCGGGATGGATAAATGTCGAATGGCGCACTTCCAATAGAGATCGGATCCGAACTCGTGCGTTTCGCAGCCGTGTACTGGGTGTTCGTTCAAGTGGGCGCCTAGTTTCTGGAAGGCTTCGGTTTTTCCGAATTCCACGGCCTTCTTGACCCCGTGGACCAAAGTGTACAAATCGTGGTCGTCTGCGTCCGTGAGCTGGTTGCTGTGGACGACGGGCCAGTTTAAGGGGTCGGCGGATTTCAAGGTCACGGTTCCCGAGGATTTCGGGTGCGTCAGCATGACGTTGGCGTTGATCAATTGTTTCTCTTCCAAGGACTTCCAGATGGAGTCGTAGGTTTCCTTCTTGTAGCGCGCGAATTTCAAATTGTCGTGCCCGCTGTTGTAGGTGTTCGTGGACATGAGCAACTCGATATCGGGGTAATTTGTTGATGTCTTATCCTGGGTGGCGTCGGTTTGAACAAAAGCTATCGCTTGGACTCCGGGTACCGCCAGGGGGCCCTTGCGCTCCTTCAGGAGTTGCACAAGGCTCTCGTGTAAGTCGTGGGTCTCTTTGGTTTTGTTTTGGTAGAAGTTAACCCCTGGGAAGATGAGGTGATCTTTAAGGTGTTGTCCTACCGGGAGGTCTTCTAAAACTTCGATCTTCAAATGTTCCAAATCTTGCTTGGGGCCCACCCCAGAAAGCATCAGCAATTTGGGGGTGTTCAACGCGCCGGCGGCTAAGATAACCTCTTTGTCCGCTTTGGCCACATGGAGTTTACCCCCTGAGAGATATTTAACCCCCTTGGCCTCCTTAGTATGTGGGGCTATCATTATGTGGGTCACGTAACTCAAAGGACGCACAATAAGGTTATGTCGGTTTTTGTGGGGCACCAAGTAGGCCTGGGACGAGCTGTCCCGTTTACCATGCTTAGTGTTAACTTGTGGGGCACTGATCCCCACCTGTTGCTTTCCATTGTAATCTACTTCTTCCATGTGCAATTCATGGCCTGCCTCGATTAAGCTCTTGGTCAGGGAGGAATCCGTTTGGGGTTCTTCCACATGAACAGGACCTCCTTGGCTGTGGTACTTCCTGTCGAATTTCTGCAAATGAGTATCCTCTTGTTTCTTGAAATAAGGCAAAACGTCCTTGTAGCACCACCCATCGTTGCCATTGTCTGCCCAAAGGTCATAATCCTTCTCATTACCTCGAGTGTGCAACATGTTATTAACCGCAGAGGTTCCTCCTAAGGCTCTACCAGCAGGAAGATTGCAAATATTGTCCACCATTCCCAAGCAAACCGTCTTCTGGGGTTGCGCGTGGATGCCCCAGTTGTACGTGGAAGTCCAAAGAGACTTCGCTAAGCCAGGGATCAAAGTTACCGCAGTTTCCGGTTCCCCAGCTTCCAGGAGCAAAACCTTCCATTCTGGGACTTCTGAGAGCCTTGAGGCGATGACCGCCCCGGATGTCCCACCGCCTACTACCACGAAATCGAAACTTTCTGCGTCTGGAACAAAGACAACTCGATTAGTACCGCGAAAACAGAAGAATGTATACCGGTAGTGATACCAGCTGATTTCTACCAATACGATATCTGTCATATTTGGGCCACAGATAGCCAGAGGTGTAAGCTACAAAACACCGTTTACCCCATCTTTCTATCTTAACCCAAACCGGAATCCCACACGACTTTCTAAATTCGACGAAGTGGGGCTCTTCGTCGAATTTGCTATAACTCCGGATTGGGTTGAGATAGAAAGATGGGGCAAACGGCGTTTTGTAGCTCGCACGTTGAGGGATTCTTTTAGGTTAGATAGAGAGAGAAGATGCGATAGATAGAGAATGCTTTTCTGCGCTTAGAACTAAGACTTTTTGATTAGTACCGCAAAAACTGAATAATGTATACTGGAAGTGATACCAGCTGATTTCTACCAATACGATTTCTATCATATTTGTACCACAGATAGCCAGAGGTGTAAGCTACAAAACACCGTTTACCCCATCTTTCTATCTTAACCCAAACCGGAATCCCACACGACTCTCTAAATTCGACGAAGTGGGGCGATAACTAGAGAAGGTGCGATAACTAGAGAAGGTGAGATAATTAGAGAAGGTGCGATAACTAGAGGAGGCGCGGTAGATAGAGAATGTGCTATTCATGCGACTTACTTTTCAAAGCTTCTTCCTCGTTCAATTTGGCTTCACCCAGGGATCCTTCGATGTATTGGGTCTCCTTGGATTCCTTCAGGAGATTCTGTATCCCATTTTGGAATTCCTCCACGTACTTTTGCGTCAGCTCGAATGGGGACGAATGAGAGTATGCGACTAAAAGGGAGAGTATTGCGGGTATCGCCCACATCTGTTAGAGACAAACATAGAGCAAAACAAGTGATTAAACAGGAATTATTAAGTAGAATTAAAATTAGAAAAAACAATGGCATTAAACAGATTACTCGCACTCAGTCATATTACTTAATGGCTAATTAATGGGGGTAATAAACAATTTACGCTCGGTGACGGAAAAAATAACGATAATTTGTAGGCACAAGCTGCGTTTTTCCTTGAAACGCCAGCCAGCGAAAAGATTTCATGCAAATGCAGCCGACTTGCACTTTCTTTACGAATACTAATGAGGTTAGCTAGCTCTAACGGTCTAACGATTTGCATGCCTAATAAATGCCACAGGTTGCCTCTGGAACAATTGCGAAGCGTTGCGTCACCGTCGCAAACAAAAACGAATCGGGCCGAAACGGTAGCTGCGAAAAACAAGTGACAAACGAATTCGGATTAAGGACGAGGCCAAGTTCACGCGCTCGGACGTAAACACAAGAGGGCGCTGACCTTACGCTCGGCCGGGCGTGTCAAAATCGGCAGTCGTTTGTTACTGAACGGTGCGCGGCCGACCGTGACCTTGAGCTGTCAATCGTTTTTGTTTTTTGTTTGTTTTTTTTGTTTTTTTTGTTTTTTTTTTGGTAGCCAAAACTATACGAAACTAAAGCGGAGGAATCATGGATTAATCGAATCACTGATGAGATTAGTAATATAAATTAATTCCTCAATGACTTACCTTAATGAGGTGTAACTTAGTCTTTTGTTTTATATTTTTAAATTTTAACTAATTTTTGCACGATTGACTGCGAGAGACAGGTCCATGCTGGCTTATATAGCCTACTTAGATCCCTTCCATGCTCGTTCAGCATGTGAGGTTGTGAGTGTGAGGTTGAGGGTTAACCTTGTAACGAGTTTGTGGTTGAAACAATTTCTATGTGTGAAACAATTGTTTACTTCCACCATTGCTTGATTTGCATACGCCATTCTTCATTTGCTGAATCTAATTCTTCTAACGATCTTTTTTTCTTTGTTTCAGGTTGGTACCTCTGCCCAAAACCTATAATTTCGAACCGTTACCTTCAGTGGGTTGTCTAATTTCAGACTTAGTTTTAAAGGTAAATCGGTAATTTACGGTTTAATCTCAATATCGCTTTCATGAGCATTTAGTACGCATTTGATTGTTATTAATAGTCATTTTAATCATTTTTGTTTGAATCATTTTTGCTTGAATCATTTTTGTTTTGAGAAAAGCGGTTTCGCTCAATAACTCATTGCTGATTTTTGAGCGATTTTTCCGCGCGCGAATTGCAATTAGAAGAAGTGAAGGTTGCTCGGCCTAGCTCCACAATCTGACATTGTAATAATTACATATTTTATTTTTAATTAATTCTAATTTATGAAGACATGACTTTGTGAGCGGGCAAGAAGTGCACGGACTTGATTCCTAGGTTTTATTGCAACCATTCAAGTGTTAGGTACAGATACAAGATCGATAATTACAAACAAAGGCGCGTAAATAATCTTGTCACACCGGAAGTGATACTTTACCAGCGAGCTATCGTACATGGAATTGAATCCTTAACCACAAGGAAGACAACGCCGTTTGTCCCACCGTCGTATCTCAACCCAGACGGAACTTAGAGGCAATTCGACGAAGTGTCCCACCAAATCATGTTAAGGCCCTTTTTGCACCGAAACTGACGATTCAAATTTTAGTTGTCGTATATCAAAAGAAAGGGGTAACTCCAAGGAACACAGCGCTGTTTGTCCCACCCCCGTATCTTAACCCAGACGGGAGTTATAGCAAATTCGACGAAGTGTCCAACTTCGTCGAATTTAGAAAGTCGTGTGGGATTCCGGTTTGGTTGGGGCTAGAAATGTGGGACAAAGGGGGATTTGTTCCTCTTCATGTCTGCTACTATTCCCACCTACTCCCCCTCAAGTCTCTTAAATCCTCGCGACTCCCAAAGGTGAAAAACTAAATTATAGCATTTAGGGTTACAATAGAAAGGTGCACATTTGGGTACTGGTCTTTAATTCAACTTTTCAAGTGGATATCTTTTAGATCGCCCCGTATTCCACCTTGAGGTCATGAGCGACTTTCTCCCCGATCATGTAGGCCGGTACCTGGGTATGCGCACCAATCGGTATGGGGATGATACTAGGGTCGGCAACCCTCAACTTATTCACTCCGTGGACTCTGCATTTGTTGTCGACGACAGCGTCGCGATCTCTTCGTGGTCCCATCTTACAAGTTGAGGTTTGGTGCCACAAGGTGGTGGACACCGTCCTGAGCCCACATTCCCAATACTGGTACGAATTGAACCGAAATTGTTCACATCCTGGAATTCTGGTTTCTACCAATTTTGCCCCGTATTTCCCGTAGAGGGCTTCGGTTCTGACGATTCCTAAGATGGTCCTGATGGCTTGAACAAATGAGCGTACATCCTTCGGACGGGACAGGAAAGGGTACCGTATAATAGGTTGGTCTTCGATGTTGTTTGTTCTGAGGGTTAGGGATCCTTTGGATTGTGGTCGCATGTGCATGGGGATGATTGAGAAGAGGTTGCGGCCTTCGGTGGGAGCCCAGAACTTCTTGTAGGTCGAGTCGTTGAACCCGAAGGTTCTTCTGAAGACGGACCCTTGGTCCAAGTTGAACCCGATCGGTAGAAAGATGAACTCTATGTCGGGGACCGTGGATGGGTCCTTTCGGGACGCTTCTTCAGTTCGGTAGTAAGTCAGCGCGTCGATGTAGAACGAGTCCAAACCTCCGGAACCATTGCGAACCAATTGGTCCAGTTTTGTGGGGTTCAACAGGTCGATCAAGTCGAAGCTGATCTTCTTGTTAACTTCGAAGGTCAACCCGAAGAAGGCCAAATGGTCGTACAAGGTTTCGCCGACTCTGAGGTCTTTGACCACGGGGATGTTCAAACCTTCAAGAGGTCCTCTTGGACCAACTCCTGACAACATCAGAAGTTGAGGGGAGCCAAAGACACCAGCAGAAAGGATGACTTCCTTTTGGGCTCCGGCCACCAAACTCCGTCCACCATTCTTGTAAGCCACCCCGATGGCATTTTTATTCTGGTCGAATAACACTTTGGTCACCAGGCTCCTAGGAAGGATCTTGAGGTTCGGACGGTTCTTCGCAGGCCTCAGATAAGCCTTTTCCGCAGAAATCTTCAACCCGTTCTTCTGGGATGCCTGGACAAAAGACATCCCCAATTGTTGCCTCCCGTTGTAGTCAACATACCTAGACCCTCTTTCCTCACAAGCCTTCAAGAAGTCCACCACTGCTTCTGACCTTGTCTTAACGTCATCACAGGTCACCGGACCTGAATGACCTCTCTCCCTAACATCCTGGATCTTCACCAAAGTGTCCTCCAACTTCTTAAAGAATGGTTCCACACTTGTCCAATTCCAACCATCGTTCCCCAAACCCGCCCAATTATCATAATCCCGGTGGTTCCCTCTGGTGAAGATCATGAAATTCAAAACCGACGACCCTCCTAACACCCTACCAGTTGAATACCTCAAAGCCTGGCCCTCAAGTCCCACCCCAAAGTTAGTATCCTTCTCTACATTGTACATCCGGTTCAAATCTGTAAGGGACCAAAGTGGGACCAATGCGGGAACATTGTTCAAAACGGGGGCTTCACCCCCCGCTTCCAGCAACAGAACCTTCCAGTTCTTAACTTCCGATAACCTGGCGGCCAAAGCGGAACCCGCAGGTCCAGCGCCTACCACGATGAAATCGAAAATTTCTTCATCAACAGCTTCCCCTTGGTACTTCGGCTGGTCGAACCCAATCTTCTCCATGTACTTTCTACCATATTTCTCATAAACCTTATCATATTCGCCCTGGAATACGTCCAAATAACCTTGAACCACGTCTTCTTGACCCTTGACCACAGCAACCCACAAAAATACCCCTGCGAACTTGAGCAATAATCTACAATTGAATTCGACTTGTCCAACCATCTTCACCCAGTGTGCAACTAATACGAATATTAATAACAACCTACATGAATTGATTAGATTAATCACGTCAGTTATTTTTTGCACCTAATCATGGGACGTGACCAAAATGCATGCGATTTCCTCGTTAACGCACGCTATCCCCTCACTCATGCGTCTACACCCACACGATCTTGTCTCAACAAACGATGCAATATTTTACAAATAAAAGTCACATAGAACGTCACACCGGAAGTGACGTTTTATCAACGGCAGAACGCTTATCTAGTAGCTGTTGACGGGACGAATCCAACGTCCTTTGTCCCACGTTTCTATCTCACTCCAATCCGAAGATACCGCCGACTTTCTAATTCGACCAACTTGGTAGAAATTAGAAAGTTGACTGTGCCTCCGGTTTGGACAGGAATATCGACCTGGAACAAACTGCGTTATGTACCTTAGTACTTAAAGATCATTTTGGTATCCGTCGACTGGTTAAAAGACTACTTCCGGTATTTTTACCATGCATTTATTGCTACCTACGCATGATTTTAGAAAGTCGGCCATAAGACGAATTTGGCCAATACGATTTTTTTGTAATTCCGGGCCAGGGTAGAGGTGGTCTAACTCAGTCTATCGCCCAAGTTTGGATCGGTTCCTTCAACTGGTTTCTAATCAAACGACGTAATAATATACTCTATATATAATGCCTCTACTATAGGAGAGGTATTACATTTATACGCATTAGTTTAGAAAGTCGGCCATGGAACGAATTCGACCAATACGATTTTTTTGTAATTTCGGGCCAGGGTAGAAGTGACCTAACCCTATCTAACGCCCAAGTTTTGAACGGTTCCCTCAATTGGTTCCTAATCAAGCGATGTAATAATATCTGGTGCTATAGTGGTATATGTATATGCATTACTTTAGAAAGTCGGCCATGGAACGAATTCGACCAATACGATTTTTTCGTAATTCCGGGCCAGGGTAGAAGTGGCCTAACCCTATCTAACGCCCAAGTTTGGAACGGTTCCCTCAATTGGTTCCTAAACAAGCGATGTAATAATATCTGGTGATATAGTAGTATATGTATATGCATTACTTTAGAAAGTCGGCCATGTAACGAATTCGACCAATACGGTTTTTTTGTAATTCCGTGCCAGGGTAGAAGTGACCTAACCCTATCTAACGCCCAAGTTTGGAACGGTTCCCTCAATTGGTTCCTAATCAAGCGATGTAATAATATCTGGTGATATAGTGGTATATGTATATGCATTACTTTAGAAAGTCGGCCATGGAATGAATTCGACCAATACGATTTTTTTGTAATTCTGGGCCAGGGTAGAAGTGGCCTAACCCTATCTAACGCCCAAGTTTGGAACGGTTCCCTCAATTGGTTCCGAATCAAGCGATGTAATAATATCTGGTGATATAGTGGTATATGTATATGCATTACTTTAGAAAGTCGGTCATGGAACGAATTCGACCAATACGATTTTTTTGTAACTTCACGCCAGAGTAATGGTGGGGTAACCCCTTCTAGTGCCAAAGTTTTCGGCGGGTCCGTAATCTAGATCCTTATCATACAACATAATCATATACTAATTCGACCAAATTGGTCGAATTTAGAAAGTCGCCTATAACTCCGGTTTAGAGTGGGGTATCGAACTGGGACAAACTGCATTACGTAGCTTACTACTCAAGGGTTAACTTTATGTCTGATATTTAGATAAAAGACCACTTCCGGTTTTTTACTATGACTTTTTATTAAGAACAATTTAGCTACACATATGAGTTTCAGATTGGTCGTTAGTCATCGTCTTCGGTTTCTCCCTCATTATTTCCCTCTTCGTCATCATCATCATCATCATCATCTTCATTATCATCATCATCTTTATTTTCACAACGATTGTATTCCAACAATATTTTGTCTGCTGCCCTATAGGCGGCTATGGCGTCCAGCCCGAACTTCTCACCTGACATGATAAAGGGGAAGATGTGTGACCCCACTACTCGCAAGTTGTTTGTCCCAATGACCTTCAAACATGAGTCAACCACTGCCCATTGGTCTCCTTCCACCCCCATGGGACAGGTTGCGACAGGGTTGTTCCAAACGTGCGTAGCGTATCTGAAGTAACATTCCCAATATCGGTAACTATTCGGAACTTCTGATTCACATGCTGGTACCCGAATGTTTACAAACTTGGCATCGAGTTTCTTGAAAGGATCCGACGCGACTAAATCTTGAATGACCTTGATTGTCCAATAGAGGGTCTCCACGTCGTCCTTGTTCGCGAAGAAGTTCCCGTAGATCTTCGGCGGTTTCAAAGGATTATTCGAGTCCAATTCCACAGACCCACGAGATCGTGTCTTGATGAGTGTGGGAAGGACCGACATGCATGTCGAACTTGTCAGACCTGCATAAGCTTCGTTGAAGAACGTTTCGTTTATGTTAAACATCTGCATGTACAGCTGAGCCTTGAAATCATCGTTGAGGAATGTGTTTGTGTATAAGATCTTAACGTCAGAGTACAACTTCCCGAATCTCTTCCCAAGAGGACTTTGAAGGTACGCCACCGCTGCCTGTCCTGACAGGCTACTCAAAGGGCTCTTTCCTGATTGGACGAGGGAGTCCATTCCCGACGCCTGGAAGTAATTGTCCAAATCTTTAGCCTCCGTGAAATTCGTGCAAATGAACGCTCCCATGTACATCAGATGGTACCCTAAGTACTTCCCAACTGGTAGATTAACCACTGGTTGCACACCAATGTCCTTCAGCTGTTGCTTAGGACCAATCCCAGACAACATGAGCAACTTCGGAGAGTTGTACGCGCCCGCACTGACGATTACTTCCTTTTTCGCGAAGATCTTAATGGATGCGTTCTTGTACAAGAACTCAACACCCTTGAAGCAAGGCAAATCCTTGTCCCCTGAGTACAACAACTTAATAGCCGTGCATTCCGTCCAAATGTGCAAATTCGACCTTGACTTCACCGGGCGAATGAAGACATTCTCTCCGCTCTGCCGAAGCCCCCTCTTGGTCCTCGCCTGCACGAAGGTGGCCCCGTATTGATGGGGCCCATTGTAGTCCCTGATTGGGTAACCCCGCTGCTGGCAGGCTTGTAGAAAAGTCGATGCTAATGGTGACCTGGACACGAAATTAGTTTCATTAAATTTGGATGATTTTCATTAAAAGTAGCATTGTAGGGGAGGGAGGATATGGGGGGAGGGGTTGTTAGTGCAAAGCTGAATCTCTAAGGAATCCAACACCGTTTACCCCATCCTTCTATCTCCCCCCAATCCGAAGTTACGGGCGACTTTCTATTTTCGACGAAATGTGACACTTCGTCGAAATTAGAAAGTCGCGCGTAATTTCTGTTTGGAGCGGGGTAGAAGGATGGGGTAAACAGTGTTAGATTCCTCAGGGTCACGGCTATGTTATACATACCGCAATGTGCTTTCTTCGATGGTGACAGGCCCACGGTGCCCTCTGAACTTGGTCGCCTCATTGGTGATGTTCACAGCCGTCTCCATCCTCTTGTACAGTTGCAACAGTGACTCCCGGCACCAGTAGTCCAAGCCCATGTTTCCGAAAGAGATTCCGTCTTTCAAGTTGGCTCTGGAGAAGAACACGTAATCGCCGGCAGATGTCCCCCCTAGTCCCAAACCGCTGGGGGCCACGAGGGCGCCCCCGTTGGTGCCCAAGCCGAAGTTCTCCTGAGGGACGAACTTGAAACCCCAGTCCCTTTGGATCTGCCAGAACATGAGCAATGATGGGATATCCTGGTTGATCGAAGGACCCTTGCCTGCCTCTAAGAGGACCACCTGGTGCTTGCCGCAGGCGGATAGCTTGTTGGCTAGGATGCAGCCGGAGGTGCCGCCGCCCACTATGATGAAGTCGATTTCCGGTAGGGAGCTAGGGGTCTCATCTAATATGAGGGATATTACCATTATTACTAATAGTAATATTACTACTATTACTAATAGTAATATTACTACTATTACTGATAGTAATATTACTATTACTACTTCTGCAGAATGTAGAGTTCGTAAGGATCCTAACGCCCTTTACCACGTGATTCTATCACGTTCCAATCGGATATTACGCGCGACTTTCTAAGTGTCCCATTTCGTCGAAATTAGAAAGTCACCCGTAACTGCCGTTTGGGGGCAGATATCAAGTCAGGGTAAAAAGTGTTTTATTCCTCTGGGCGTCCGCTTTCGTTTGCTATCGTAGAATCGAGCATCGCGTTTGGGTAACGTATTACATTCGGTGAAAATCTCAAGTCAAAAATACTTGCAAATAACAGTCCATCCGGAAACTATTTTTTATGATAGGTTCTAGTCGACAAGGGTCGATTGTAGCTTGTGGGTTGTAATATAAGAAGTCTAAGGATCCTAATGCCGTTTAACCCGCGATTCTAGCTCGTCCCAATCAGGAGTTTTGAGCGACTTTCTAAGTGTCCCATTTCGTCGAAATTAGAAAGTTGCTTGTAACTTCCGTTTGGGGGCAACTAGCGAGTTGGGGTAAACAGCATCTTGTTCCTTAAGGTGCTGGCTTTATTTGGGTGATAATTGGGCGTTTGGATAAATAACCACTTCCGGTGAAAAAGAACGACTTCCAGTGAAAAAGAACGACTTCCAGTGAAAAAGAACAACTTCCAGTAAAAAAGAACGACTTCCAGTGAAAAAGAACGACTTCCGGTGAAAATTATTAAAAAAAACTTACTATAGATGGGTTGTTCGAAGCTGATCTGTTTAAGATACGCATCGCCGTATTTCTCTTTGATTTTGTCGTACTCGTTACTGAATTCGTTGAGCACCGCGTCGATGGAGCGAGGCGTCGTAGGCTTCTTTGTGGGACACGGCGTGGGTTTTGGCTTCTTGCGATGGCACTTCGGAAGTTTGCATTTCGACGGTTTACATTTCGGAGATGTGCACTCGTGATCTAACTCCTCAACGTCTAAATGTGCGAGAATTTGCGGAACTAACAGTAAGAACAGCAGACAGACTTTCATTTTGACGGTTTCGCGAATTAGTTAATTCTGTGAATTAAAACTTTCTTGTCATCAGAATAAGGAAATGGGTTTTATACGGACGCTCGGGTGGATTAGAGCACGAAACGATGGCGCGATCGTGCCCAATCTAACTGAGGAGCTTTCATGCAAATCTCAAATCAGGAAAAATTTTGACAAGCCACAAAAATCGTGATCTGCAAATTGCAAATAAAAGAAAGTTATCCGTTATCTTATATGGTATATTCAAAGATATTTCTTGCATTAAAATGTAGTTAGGTAGTCGTATAATTTAACATAAGAGCCATTACGTTTATACGCATTACTTCAGAAAGTCGGCCATGGAACAAATTCGGGCAATATGATTTTTTTTTGTAATTCCGAGATAGTATAGCAGAGGCCTAACTCTATCTAACGCCCAAGTTTGGAACGGTTCCCTCAATTAGTTCCTAATCAAACGAACCAATAAAATCTGTACTATAGAAGAGGCATTACATTTATACGCATTACTTTAGAAAGTCGACCATGGAACAAATTCGGGCAATACGATTTTTTTGTAATTCCGAGATAGGATAGCAGAGGTCTAACTCTATCTAACGCCCAAGTTTGGAACGGTTCCCTCAATTGGTTCCTAATCAAACGAACCAATAATATCTGTACTATAGAAGAGGCTTTACATTTATACGCATTA
>JAWQRP010002666.1:0-14986 GCA_033557875.1 Quadriops clusia | reverse complement strand
AGAAAAATTTCGTTCAAATGTTCAAGTGCCGGGCACCCTTACTCGGCACAAATGTGTTTTTATTTATTCATCAAATAAGATATATTGACTACTTGTGTTTAATATAGCTATTTCGAAGAATTTAATTAGAACCAGACACAATATTATCATTATTATTATTTTAGGCGGCCTTAGCAATCTCGGACGTAAAAAGCCTCCTTTATGTACACAAACAGTTTTTTTACGTCAGTTCGCTCGTAGAAAATAAATTTAATCTATCTCGACAGAATTTGTACTATTCATCAGCTTGTAGACCATAAGCACATAGCGCCCTCTGGTGTCTAGACCATGCCAGAGCTTGTTTTAAATGCATTAGGCTGACTCTCTTCTACAATCCTATACTCACTGGTATTACTTAATACCATGACCATTTATTACTTACCTTTCTTTATCATCAAATACTTTGGAAACCAATCCTGAAGAAAGAGCCTCATGAGCAGGCAGGCGTCTTCCAGTGTAACATAATTCCCTAGCCAAACTATGAGAACCAATGACTTTCGGAAGTCTCTGCAAAGTGCCGACATCTGCGGCCATCCCAACATCGACCTCCTTAACTTGGAAAAATGCATCTTTAGTGCAATATCTCATGTCAGCGGTGACGATCATGTCGACACCTGCTCCAATGCAAGCGTTCTGTACGGCCACCAAAACGGGTTTGGCGCACTTCTCCAAAGAATTGATGGAGTGCTGAAATCGCTTTATGTTTGGATACATTAATTTCGCTTTTCTTGCTATATCGCTAACTTCATGGATATCCGGAACGACTTTTGCAAAATCCATCAAATCGATACCTGCACAGAACGCCTTTCCAGAGCCGCTCAAGACGATGACCCTGCAGTCTGGGTCGGAGTGCAATTCCTCGAAACATTTACCAATTTCTCTGCAATTTTACAGGGAGATAAATTTAAAATTATCACAAATAATTAACTAGCAATTTATTACGTTTTATTATTATTTATATATATTTTTTAATTAATATAGTATTTAATTTAATATAATACATTATATATAAAAAGGTATTTCGTTTGTCTCTATTCATTTAGAATAACACTCATGGTTGTTTCTCGCTTACAATAATTTCCTCAAAATAAAAAACTTACTTTATTAAAGCAGGGTAACCCTGATTAAAATAAAAGTAATTTAAACATGGCTTCTGTTGTTAGCTTCTTTTGTTGCTTTCATTAGCTTGCTGATTCGTTCATGGATGACTATGATTATTTTTAAATAAAGATTTAATGACCTTTTACACTTTGTACTGTTATCATTTTACTTGTTTTACATTTATTTATTTATAACTGTAGAATTATTTCATCCTGACCTGAACCCACTACTTTAAAAACGTTGTTATTATTATTTATATAAGCAAATTCGTTAAATATTATTAAATTATACATACAGCCACATAGTTCCACTCAAAGCATTTAGCTTATTTGGCCGGTTCAACTCGACATGATATACAAATTCCTTAGGTTGAGTAATGTTTAACGTTTCATACTTCGTATTTGCTGAGCACATACTTGCAACTACTGTTACACTGTTACCTAAAAATATAAATTCAAATGAGTTAAATAAATATCTGGGAGTAGAAATGTTGGTATACAAAAAATATTTAAACAATACAATAATACAGGGTAAGCCTAGTAACATAAGTAACATAAAACGATAGAGAAATAAATAGAATTAAATTTAGGTATATTATGTATAATGCATGCTTACGTTTAGGGCCTTTTAAAAAATTGTTGACCAATTGTTTGCACAACGAATTCATAGCAGAATGTGATAAACAAAAAGCTTATAACAAATTCAACCACTTAATATCACTTTCAAAACAATAATAGCAGCTTAGGCCTGAGCACTTTGACTCTTCTGCTCTTCCAACACTAATGCAATTAACCAATGATGTAGTGGATTTGTCCATATAGTTCTTTCATAATAAGGCGTTCATAAAATACATGGGCAACAAATTATGTTCAAAGTTCACATATATATAAACTCTTTTCTAAAATAATCCAGCATGGGTTCTATCTATAATCAGATATCCTAGCTGATATCTTCTAATTAAATCTCTTGCAATTGATACGATTATTAATCAAATAAACAATTATTAGGTTTATACTAAACCACATATGTGACCAAGTCGTTGGTGACCAACTTATCAAAATCCTGAATATTTAATCTAGCGTACATTTGGTTGCCTACCCACTACTAGATTTATAAAAACTGTCAGTCTCAGATTGTCAGTCTAACATTGCCAATCCCACAACTTTAAAATCACTGAAGACGTCAACTAACTGAATTATTTTCAAATATTTCATGCCTTATGTATTATTTCCCCGCATTTATTTTTAGAACTTTCGCGTAAAACATAATAAAACGTCATGATTGCCCTTAAAAGCCCCAATCTTCCATTATTGCGAGAAACAGAGGACGTTTGGGGGATTTTATTTAGGACGTTTTGTCACGTCACATCTTTCATTACACGGCACACGTCAACGTCATCTTGAAGTCTTCATTGGGTGTAATGTTTTGTAGAATTTCACAATATCTCCTGAAAATTAACGAACAGTAAACTAACCATCGTGTTAAAGCAGCAGCCATGGTAATTATCTCTGAATTATCTTGTTTCCTAACATATTTCGTCCTTTGCCAATGTTAAAAACCTTCCATTAGCTAAGCATGTTTTACTCAACTTTTATCTCTTTTCGTGGGATTTAAAGGCGATTTTTCTGTGTTATAGGTGCTCATAGCGGCTGCAGTATGCACCAAAGCGGGCAAAAGTAAGTATCTGCTTTGAAACGTTACGCTGAGTTACAATCGAGGTTACATGTTACGTCTGTTTTAGCTATTGTGTCTCGACAATTCGTGGAGATGTCGAAGGCGCGAATCGAAGGACTCTTGGCGGCCTTTCCGAAGTTGATCCCTGCAGGGACGCAACACACTTTCGTCGAGACGGATTCCGTAAGGTATGTCTATCAGCCGTTGGAACGCTTGTACATGTTGCTGATTACTACGAGAGCCAGCAACATATTGGAGGATTTGGAGACGTTGAGATTGTTTGCTAGGGTGGTAAGTATTTATTTATTTCATTATTAGTACAACCGCAAAGAACGGAAAAAAGTTATGAGTCGATATTAAAGTGGTTTTGTATCTTGCTCTTTGTTTATACAGCTTGGGATACTTTTAATGTGACTATATTATAGAGAAAACAAGAGGCCCCTGCTTCTTTGATTATATTATATTGTTATTTTAAAAGTTGACGATTCAGTTTATCCTTATGGAAGGGGCTAGAGACAGTTTTAATATTGGTGTGCATTTTGATCATTGATTTGTATGTAAAACTATATCTAAAGAAATTTATGTTTTAAAGCAATTTACATTATCTACAATTTTACAGCTCTTGCTTTAAATGCTAATTAATATCATTCTATTAGTACTAACTTTTTTAAATGCTTTATAATAAATATCTTAAATAAAATGTCTTAAAAAGAGGTTTGAATGTCTTGCTTAACTTAAAAAATAAATTATGTTTCTTTATTTTACTTATTTTTATTGCCACCATGTAATTTTCTGTTAAAGATTCCGGAATATTGCCGCAACTTAGAAGAAGCGGAAATAGCTGAAAACGCCTATTCTCTCATCTTCGCCTTCGATGAAATAGTAGCTCTCGGGTACAGAGAAAGCGTCAACCTTTCCCAGATCAGAACTTTCGTAGAGATGGATTCACACGAAGAGAAAGTATACCAAGCGGTCAGGCAAACCCAAGAACGGGAAGCGAAGAACAAAATGCGCGAAAAGGCTAAAGAGCTTCAAAGACAGCGGATGGAGGCTGCTAAAAAAGGTGGAAAGGCTTTTAGTGGTAGCGGGGGATTTGGTAGTTCTACCGGTTACACTCCGGCGCCATCAGTTGGCGACATGGCCAATAGTAACGATGAAGTTAAGCCTCCGAATTATTCGTCTATGCAAAGCAACACTTATTCTTCTGTACAGTAAGTAGAGGCTGTAATTAGGTCATTAAATTTGTTTGCTCTGTTTGACATAAATTAGTTCCATAATGAGTTGCACAGTGGTATAATGGATTTCATAATATATAATGATTTTCATCATACTATAATGATTTTCATAATACTATAATGATTTTTATAATACTATAATGATTTTCATAATACTATAATGAAGAGTTGATAATATGTCATAATTTATAAATAAATAAATAATTTTACAGGAAACCAGCAACTTCTACACGTGGCATGAAATTGGGCGGAAAGTCCCGTGACGTAGAATCGTTTGTAGACCAATTGAAATCGGAAGGCGAGAGTGTAATAGCTCCGAAGAACAACAGCACACAAGGCCATAAGGCTCCAGCTATAAAGGCTGATGTTGATGAGTAAGTTTCTTTAATTTAATTTTGTACATTTACTTTAGTCAATTTTTGAGTCCGTTCAAATTCAGTTCTGTAATAATATAAATGTAATAATGTTTTTATTCCAAAAGTGTTCATCTTCGGCAAGAAGAAAAACTTGTGGTTCGCATGGGGCGAGATGGTGGAGTTCAGCAATTTGAACTTTCCGGATTGGTCACTTTGCACATTGGTAGTGAGAAACGAGGCCGCATTAGGGTTCAGTTGCAAAACGAAGATGTCCGTGGGGTTCAATTGCAAACTCATCCTAATGTAGACAGGGAATTATTTAAGTTACGTGGACAGGTATGCATTTATTTACAAGTCTATATGCAGATTTAACGCTAATTTTTTATTTTTAACATAATTTTTTATTTTTAACATAATTTTTTATTTTTAATGTTAATTTTTTATTTTTATTGTCAATTTTATGTTTATGATAATGATAATTTAAATAATACATAATAATTTCCATTTAGGTTGGTCTCAAGCAACCTTCCAAACCCTTTCCACTTCACGTTGACGTTGGTGTGCTAAAATGGAGATTGCAAGGGACAGACGAGAGCCTGGTGCCCCTCTTAATTAACTGTTGGCCTTCCGAAGGAGGAGACGGCAGCTGCGATGTTAACATTGAATATGAACTTGCACATGTTGAACTAGAGTTAGCTGATGTTAACATTACCATACCCTTGCCGTAAGTCTGCTATGAACTTATCTGTTATGTTACACCCGGAATTTTTTTTGTTTCTTACTATTAGCACATATAACATATCGTTCGTCAAATACTATTGAGGCACCGGTTGCATATGTTAAGGCTGAAATTAATATTATAAGGTTGACTCCTCCCTCTAGCCAATAATAAAGTAGTTGCGATTTTGTCTCCTCGGAATCGTTATAAAAAAAGTGTATTTGACCTCGACGTATCTTAACATGTGCTGTGCACAATCGAAATATTCACTCGTGTATTTTATTTCTTCGGGTGCGACTAGACATCGATCGAGTTGGCGCTGATGTACTTCAGCTTTGGTTTCCTAAAATTTATAGGATGCGTAACCGATGCCCCGATACTTGACCAAATTTAACTAGTCGGATGATGGTCAGGAGTACAAGTGCATTTAACGCTTGTAGAGAATACTTTCTGAGCTTCTTCCCAGGCGGAAAGTATAATTATAATATATAATAAGTATAATATTATACGCTTTATTTGTTTGTGGGGTTCAAGGCTATTTGAAGGTTATTCGAAATTTTTTAAATGCAAACATATATTTTTATTGTTTATTCATATTATTTGTAAGAAAATTTAAAAAAACTTTTGTATAATTTTTTTTTTCCCAATTAGAGGATAGTTTCCTAGATATTTGTCAAGAAAATAGTGATTTCAGGAATTTGTTTTATTTAGGAATTAGCCAAATAACACTTTACACAAACAAAAGAATTTTATATTATTTCATAGACGTCTAAATATTTATGAAAAATAACGTCGTTCATCTCTCACTCCCCGGAGGGCACCTACAATTCGAATCTATAAAATGTTGTTATAGTGCCTTTTTGTTCCTGCTGTACAATATAAAAACCATGGAATGATAATTACATAAAGATCCCGGCAGCATTTTATTTGAAATAGTATTTATTAATGAATTGATATTTTTGAGAATAAATTTTAATTCAACAATATCATAGTGCTGTCGGTGAAGTGTTTATTTAATTCGTATAAACAATTATTCAAATAAAATATCTCGATTATTTGTTACCGCGGGTTTCGTTTTACTGCATATATCGTCTTTTGCCCACGACCCCAACAAATGCCTATGTAATCAATGTAATTAAAAACAGCATTTATCGTTTGTCTTTTCATGTTTGACCGCATTATTCGTTCTGACGGTCTTAATACTCTTCAAAAGTTTAATACTAACTCTGTCTCAAATTATGGTATACATAACAAATTATTTCATGTTACTTCGATATAATGCATTGAAACTCAACTTTAATAAAATAATTGATACATTTAAACTAATTTGCAACCTATGGCAAGAGCATTTTCACTACATTTTATCGACACAGGTAAGATTAAACCTTCGTTAGCAGCGCCGCGACTCAAATTGTTCCCTAGTTTATATTGCAGTAAGACTTGAAAAATTCGATTACGTTAGTCACAAGTTAGTTGTTTATTTTTTCGGCCTCTTCTTATATACACATCACTATTTTCTTTGATTGAACAGGTGTTATTTTGATATTACGTTTTTTGGCGTTTTTTTTAACTAACTGAAAGAAAATGTCAGAATTTGTTTCAAATACAGTCAACTATATAAATATTAAGAATGTATTTATTTTCACATGAAATTATTGAAATTCATTAATTTTTTAAAATTTCAATAACCAAAAGATTTTGAAGACATGTATGCCATAATTGTTTTTATTAGAGTCATTTGTTATTGTTTAATATCCGGTCGAACAGATGTAAATATGTATACACAAGAAATGTGTTCCCAAACTATCCAGAAGTTATTCGATAATTTGGAAAATGAATTTTATTGTATTAATAATAATAAAGCTTAACGAACAGAAATTGTTGACAAAAAAAACTATAAATAAATTTATTATTTTACATAATTTATGTATGTATTAATATAATATTATCGGCAGATCGCCATTTTTTTCGTAAGGTTTTTGGTCAAATTTTGACATAATAATGACTGGATTTCCTTAATAACTAAACATTCATTGTCTTTGAGGTTGTTGATTGTTTGTGGATTACTTTCATACTGTTTATCTTACAAAAAGTCTCAAAGAAAAAAAATAGGGACCTTAAATCGCACTAAAGATTGGTCTATGATTCAGGTTTAAGCTCATGGGTTAACAGGATTTTGTAGACATGGAGGGGCATATCGTATTTTTGGTTAAAATTCGTTGCAGAGAGCATCCTTGAATTATTTTCATTAGAACGAGCACTACGATGACGTACTGATGATTTCACATCATTGACTGAACCAAATTTTCGACATTTTGAAATAATATTGAGAATTCCGTTCTTACTCCGCACATGATCCTACCAAAAGATATTCGAAGCTTTCGACTTAACTTTATTTCCGTAAAATGTTTGTGGTAATTTTAACATGTTCTTTGGTTGTGAATCTTTACGTTATTAAATTTCCCTGACCTGTAGATCACATGTGCGAACTAAAAAATCTCTAAGTTCTGTTGTTGAACAGCACGTATTGGGATATGCTATATGTATAATACATTCACATATTTAGAAGTAAAATACAGGTCTAACATAATAACATGTAGTGTATAAAGGTATTTGAAAAACAATTAACTAAAAGTGAGTAATGAACGCAAATGTTTAGACTACCAGTTTAAAGTACGTGTGATATAATTTTTTGCCATCATCTAAGCAAGAGTACCGCAGTTCATCCGCACATCATCTACCCATCAACATCATATCAGAGCAACGCCTTCAAATGCTACTGCAGCTTCTTGCTAGGAAGTTCGCGTGGAGCCTAAATGCAGAATGATATTTCGAGTCTGTGGGCGGAGCCTCTGAAACTAGTGCTAGCGATAATAGCATACGTTGTTAATACTAAACCACTTTGGTTCCCAAAAGCCTCGATTTAGAGTCAGTGTATTCACTCATGTTGACGAACGATATGTTATATGTGCTATTAGTGCTTATTTACACAATTTTTATTATTCTTTTTATGGGGACTTTTCAGTCCCATGTTATCTGCCTTGTCATATTTTTCTAATTATTAAATTCGATTATGTATCTTTTTCATTTCTTTCTTCATACCCATGTTTTTCAGTTGTATTTACATTATGTTCTTTAAACTATTTCTTCTTCCTGTCCTTATATCTTTTATTTCGTTTATTATCTCATCGTTCTTGCATGCAAAACCATAATAATAATTGTTGGTTACTTGCTATCTTGGCTATTTCAGGTCTTCTACTTTACTTGAAACCATGTTCACATATTTTACACGTTATTCATTTAATGTTTTGCACAGTGCATGGTGGCTTCTTCAAGAATTCAATTGTCGTCGTTGGTAGCCTAGTTGCTAAGGTGCTGGCTTTTAGTGCTAGGGGTCGTAGGTTCGAACCTCACCGACGGCGATGATTTTTCTGATTAGGAAAAAATGTTTGAGTGCCTCATCGTCCGGGAGCGATGTAAAGCCGGGGGTCCCGTGTATTGTAGGTATAATCCATGCGCACGTTAAAGAACACAATGACCAGGTGGAAATCCTGGCATTGGCTAAATTCACAGAAGTTGTGGTCCGAATCTCTGGTGTCGGTGATTGGCCTCTGATGCGGAAATAGGCCGACGTTAAATAAACGAGTAAAAAAAAAAAATTAAAAAAAAAAGAATTCAATTTCACTTTAACAAAATAAAAATTAATAATATTAAAATTACAACAAAGAACAAACATCTACAATGAAAATAATTATTATGCAATTACGGACTCACCTTGGATTACACATAATTCTATTACAAACGTTTTAAAATATTTGCGCATATATAAAACTTGCAGTTGGTAAGCGAAATTGCAAATAGCGAGGCCGCTAATAATGAGAGATTACTTGTATTGTCACTTCATCTATTATGCAATAAGTAAAGTCATATCATGGATTCTATGGTTACGAAAATTAAAGATAAATAAGGAAAATAAACATTTATTGTAGGTACTTTCGAACTTACAGTACATGTAAGCATCCAGTTCTAAAGTTTAAATTCTAAACTATTTGCTGTAACATATATGTATACTAATATAACTTTATTGTCACTTTCATAATAAGTTTTCTAAGCATTTAGAACTTATAAGAAAAATATTCCAATTCATTAAAGCAGATAATAAAAAACATTTCCAAATTATTTGAACGAGAATTATAAATATTATTATCTTAATTATTAGGTTATAAACATAATACTATTCCTGTATTATTCCTTGCTTCTGGCCAATTTTTAATTTTTTTTCCTCTCTTGGGTTTTCCTAGGTCTATTTTAAGTGAAAAACTTTCTTTCCTTAATACATGAGGCGTTCCGCGGCAAAGGGACCTATATCCATTTGCAAAATAAATGGAGATATACCCTTTTGCTATACATATCCTTAGCAACAGGATCTATCTCCATTTATTTTGCAAATGGATATAGACCCCTTTGCCAAGGAACGCCTCGCATATCTTTATTTTTCCATAATGTTTCGCTAAGGTATACCACCTGAACTAAGTTAATAATTCGAAACCGGTCGTATGATCAATAAAGAAAAAATATAATTAACTTAGTTTCATTAACCAAAGTATAAACATCCTACTGGGACTTAATACATATAATAATTTTATATGTAATCCAAGCTGAGTCCGTAATTAGATAATGACTATTTTCATGGTTGACGTTTGTACTTCGTTGCAATTTTTAAATTGTGAATTTTTAGATTGTTAAATCGTTAAACGTAGCCTACCGCGTGACTTGCACATGGAGTGTAAGTTGTGGAATGTATAGTATGTACCAGATTCGCGACCTCGACCCTCGGCTTAAATATGAAAACAAGACACAGCGTCTGAAGAGGACTTGTGGTAGAGTTGAAACCGGTAACGCTTTAAATTAGAAAAATAAAAAGAAATAAGCAAGATAAACCGTCCTTTTATTTATTAATATAATAATTGTATTCCTGAAGAAGCCGGCATGTACCGTGCCAAAATAAAATGTAAAATATGTAAAAGTTATTTCAATCAAACTAGAAGACCCGAGAAACCCAAGATAACAACTAACCAATTGAATAAACTGAGTCAAGAAAGAAAAATACCAATTTTAATAATAAATATTAGTAAATAAGCATCCAAAATATATCAGTTTTCAAAATGTATAAAAACAAACTATATTTAAAACCACATTAATTATCCAAATGGAAATATTTCAGAATTGGCTGCACTCCAGTAGTATCCGAATGCGACGGAAACTATACTCACGAATCTAGAAGAAACCAGTTGATCTGGTCGTTACCTATCATAGACGCGAGCAACAAGTCAGGATCTCTTGAATTTTCAGCGCCTCGGGCAATTCCTAATGATTTTTTCCCAGTTCAAGTCAACTTTACTTCAAAATCATCATACACAAACATTAAGGTACGTAATCCTCATCTTAAGATAACACGTTTGTGATATATAATAAAATTTTTTTTAATCAATTCAAACATAAATATACTCATTAGAACATAAATAAACTCATTAAAACATAAATTAATTCATTAAAATATAAATAAACTCATTAGAACATAAATAAACTCATTAGAACATAAATAAACTCGTTAAAACATAAATTAATTCATTAAAGTATAAATAACCTCATTAAAACATAAAACGAAATTTTTGTTTCTAGATAAATGAAGTTATCTTGTTGGACGATGAAAGTCCCGTGAAGCACACGGTAGAGAGCGGCTTGTTCCCCGACAAGTACGAGATAGTGTAACGAACAGTGCCTAAGTTCGCCACACGTTCTAAAAATGAGTACTACAGAAACATGCATGAATACAAGTAAGGAATGCCGCCGAGGTGATTGAGATGCAGTTATATAAATAAATATAAATATGAAACTATTACTAATCTAATATTAATTTGTTGCTTTTTGTACAAAAAATTTTATGAAATTGTCACTTCCTCGTCCATTCATTTTTATCTGTCCCTTTAAGTGAAAATAAACGGTTATATCAGAACTGAAATTATTGAATCGTGGATGTATATACCAGTATTAGGCGATTGAATTTTTTGAACGATCATTGTACAATGTTGCTCGTTCCGATTAGATCGAGATGCCGAGCGCTATTAGGCAAAAACTATTAATTATTATTACTGTACTTTTTAGTGACTTATTGTATATTCTGGAGGGAAATATTAAGATTTTTCAAAATAAATATTTACAGAAATAAGCTTGTTTTTATCGTAGTAAATTTTTTATTTTATTGTATGTACCACAATTATGTGATTGTACTATCAAAATTAGGAATAAAACAAATAATGTACAAATCAAATTTTATTTATTTTTATTGTAATGCAGCAACAACTTAGAGCATATAATTAATTATTTTTACAATATTATAATTTGTTCTTATAGGTTTTCTTTTTAGAATGTTTCAGACAAGTATTGTTTATACTTTTACTTCTTATTTAATAACTTTATTTGTTTTTTAATAATAATATAATAACAATATTATTATTATTATAATGACAATATTATTATAATAACAATATTATTACAATAATAATATTATTATTATAATAACAATATTATTTAAATAATAATGATTTTTTATTATTAATATTGTATATTAACAAATATCCTAATAGTAAAGCATGTAGTAACATTCATTTTAGTTTAAAAGTCGGACAAGAATCTAAGTGCTATGCGTATTGCAACGTGAGTAATCGCTCTTAAATCTAGTAATACTGATATAGGCCGATGCCGGTGTTCTTTTGTTTTTCAAACATTTTGGGAACACCACAATCTGGGCAGAAAGTGATTTAAATTTTTATTAACAATTTTTTATTATTAGTTTTAATTATTACTTAAACGTCGCTTTAACTACTAATTGTGCTTATGTACTCTTGACGCAATTCTCGCAGTTCCGTGCAGGTTTCCGAGTTTATCAAAAGCGGTATGCTGTCCGAGGAGTCTCTCCGAGAGCTCGAAAGGATATTGTTTGTGACTAGAGGTTTCTCTTGCTCGATGCTGAGGAGGTTATCGTCGGCTAGTTGGCCTCTCACTGCTATGGTTGGGAGGAACACTTTAGCTCTTGCGAAAACGTACCAATTCTATAAGACATAATAACAATAACAATATTATTTATTAATCATCCTCCAATAATAATAATAATAATATAAAGAATAAATGGCAATTAGAATACTTTTTTAAATAAAATAAGTATGATGTAATAAAGTTGGATTACTTACCAAAAAGCAAGAAGTAATTGAGTAAATAATCGACATGGTGTTGCTATAATTGATATTTTCCAAAGCGAGCACAGCAACGAACCAAACGATGTCGTAACTAGTTTGTACTATACACAGAATTTTTAAGCACCTTTTGCATTCCTTCAAGCTGACGACTTCGGCGTCTTCGGTCTTTTTCTCGCCCTCGCCTCCTTCGAGTTCGGTTCTTAAAGCACTCAACGACTCGGCGGAGCTGTTGAGTTCTAACTTCGAAAGCTCTAAATTGATTTTACGAATTCCTTTTAAGCAGAACGTTGTGCTGAACAAAATTAGTAATGAAACGGGGAACATGTAGTTCACGATCATTCCTTTTTGTACCGATACGAAGCAGAATCGTTTCGTTTCGTAACTTTTCGGGGAAATTATGTAGGAGATGACTGTTAGGAATGCTGGAAGACCGTACGCTACCGAAAAGACCATTTGCATTTTCGGAATGTTGCTGTTGCAGAATCGCTTGTAGATGTAGTAGCAATATAAAAATATCCAAAATGCTGTTAGAAGGTGCAGATAGTGAAGCATTAGAGCGATTACTTGGCATTTTACCATGCTTTTTGTAGCCTAAAATAATAAAAAAGAATTACGATTTCTGTTTACTCGATACACTTAAAAGCTTGGTGATAGACTTTTACTACATAGAATGCTGACAACACCTTTTCTACGGAAATCATGTAGTTTTTTTTCTTAATTTTATATTCTTTTAATCATAAGGTAACCCACGATTTTCATCGATTATAATGCATGGCAAATGAAGTTAATAAACTAATTATTTACAATTAAAGAACAAGATAAGAAAATTTTGTTGTCAAGTCATCTGCATAGAAGAAAAAATGACATATTACTATGTTAAACGTGCTTAAATTTCGTAATGTCAGTGAACAGTAAAGTATTAATAACTTAATTTTTTTACTTACGTAAACGCCCAACATGAACAACAAATTTGAGAAGCACAAGCAACCAATCATGTGGAGGAACATAGTGTTCATTTCTTTCTTTCCAGTGGCGTTCTTCTTGAGCAAGACGCAAAATATAGTGAGTAATTGAGCGGCACAACTCAAGACCGAGCCTATTATGACTATTTCCGGGCCGTAATTATTGCCATTTCTGTTGTGCGATCCGTAATAAACGTACATGAGATTGTCGATGAAGTCATGGTCTCGAAGATCGGTATCAGCTAGAGAATCGTCAGGCAACTCGATATTAGGCAAGATGTCTACGGTATATCGAGAGTCCAAGCTGGCAGGGTTTGGCAATATTAGGGAATCTGAACGAAGTTCGCTGACTTCGGAATTATTGTTGCTTGACAATTCGTAATCGTAGTTTAAGTAGTAATCATCGTCTACTGTTCTTTTTGTTGTAGAATTCGACAAACCTGGAAGCAATAAATATATTGCTGAATGCACCATATATAAAAAAATTAAAACCTAAGGCAATTTGAAAATCTATATCTTTTATTATAACAAATTAATAAACAAAAAATAATTATTGAATAACGGTGCCATGCATTCTAGAAGCTTTAACGAGACATATTTCCTTAAGACTCACATAAAATAAGGATCAAGCCATTAAACCAACACAAAATTTTGAAGAAAAACTTCATTTCTACGCTAAAATCTACTTTAAAATCTCAGGAATGAGAAAAGTATCCATAGGGATGCTGCATGGCAGACCAGAAAAGTATTGGCTAATGTTTTTACGCACTTTAGCGTGGACTAGTACGCTGGCTGGCTGTAAATTAAGGCCAGCCAGTCGGCCAACGAATTATTTCACTCATGGGCACTTAAAAAGATTTGCACTGTTCATTTGGTCGGCTATGGAAGCGCATGCGTTATCTTTGAATCAATATAGCTAAAAATTAGGAGCGTCGAAATTCTGCGTGATTTATTTATTTATTTATTCATTTAAGAAACAAAATAACGTGTTGTTTATTGTTGCTATTTGCTCATTTATTTATTTTAGTCCCTATAATTTTATTTAATTCAAGCACGTACGTACGTATAATATTATTATATGATTGGTGTAAATGTATTTTTGTCTAGATCCCATAGCACAATAATTTATGTGATCGTAGACAGGTAAATCGAGTTATTAATTTATTATCATTTGCTGAATAAAAAATATTCGTATAATTTTTATTGCAATCTATTTTTATTCTATGTAAATTGAAGAACAACCCGTTCTTCGAACAGGTTAGCAGTCAATAATGCATGTACCAGGTGTTCGGATTGAAATGTAACGCAAAAAACCTGACGGTCTTTGATCTTCTTAGAATCATATGTAGCTTGAGAACTAGTGTGTTTGTAACTATATACCATAAACTATAGCAGGGTATTATAATTGAATATAGAGTATATAAAGAAGGTCAATCCTAATGGCGAGAAATTCCACTTTTTACTGCCTAAGCGAAAGTGGTGGCGCATAGCGGTCATTAGCGCAACTTGATGACGCAAATTATGGTTGGTATAAATGTTTTACAGATACCTTTCTGAACAATTCGCAAAACATCTCCTTCTGACAGAACAATCAAAAATAGCATTCAGTGTCAGCGGTTTTCATACGCAAATTGCACGATGCGTT
>JAWQRP010002665.1:0-14986 GCA_033557875.1 Quadriops clusia | reverse complement strand
CATTGTTATTTATTTTATCATTATTATTTATATTATCATCATTATTTATTTTATCATTGTTATTTATTTTATCATTATTATTTATTTTATCATTATTATTTATATCATCATTATTATTTATTTTATCATTACTATTTATTATTATTATTTAATTAATGATTATTAATTTTTTTTTATAGTTTATTTTAAATGGCCTTAGTCCAACAACTATATTGCCTAGAAAGTACAAAAATAACTTATATAAAGTTGAAGCTATTTAAATACAGATTAAAATATTAAATTATCTTACTTATTTAAATACTAACCAAAAAGCATAATTAAATATTACTAAACGGAAAAAACCTATATCTACAATTTTATCGAGTTAATATTGCTTAATAAGATTTAAACGATTACACAAGAATCAAGTAGAAATAATAATGCGGAAATCAAATAACAATCAGACAAGAATATATAATAAATATAATATATATATGGTGACCATTAAAATCACTTTAATTGTTACAGGTGCAGTTTTGGCAACGGTTATAAATTTAAAAAAAAAATTTTCAAGTTTGCAGTAATGGTCAGGAAGTATCAACGTGAACTGAGATATCAATGATATTGTAGCATAAAAATAATAAATATAAGATTTTTAGTAAATATTTAATTATTTAATATTGACGATGTTTAAGCAGATAATATTAAGAAGTATTTTCTGGAAGATTTTTATTGATCGGTAGATGTAATACGACAGAGAAAAACCATCTAAATAGATTGTAATGTAGTTATATAGGATCATTATGTAACTCTTCAGCTTCGTAGAAATATTAGTTAGTCCGTCTTATTCCAGTTATGCTTGTCGTGAAAGACACAACAACGCACAAAGTCATCAATGCACAAAGTCATTAATGCACAAAGTCATTAATGCACAAAGTCATTATTGCACAAACTCATTAATGTAAAACTCATCAATACACAAAGACATAATCATTATATGAAAAAAATATTTAACCAGAGTAACATTTGTCCTATGTAAACTTGTCTTACGTAGAATGTTCTAGATCAGTTTACGAGAATTGTACCTATCGAATTCTCTGAGTTTATCACTAATTATCGGGGGATCTCGAATAACAGGAACAGGAATTCATCTAAATTCTGAAAATATTTTACAGTGGTGTAATTCTACATCGCTAGAGATGCTTATAGCGAATCCATTAGAAATTAGATTGATGTAGAGCTCCATCGCTGTAAAACAATTAATGTACATACATTTGTTTATTCCAGGTTTTTATATACAACCAATGATACAACTGATAATATACTATCCAACTAATAATATACTTAAGGAGTACTCCTTTTATTTTTATTTGGGAGCAGTAAATTGAAGTTGGATACTGTGTAAAATAATATGTACAATGAATGTTTGCCGTTATATCTACAAATACTGTAATTTTGTATATTTTCCAGTTTAGCATGTAATTTAAGGAATACAATTTGCTTGCGACAAATAATATAATAGGAGATATTAAAGATCTTTATTATCTCCTGGTCGACCCAGCACATCAATAATATTTATATTGACTGTTGTTACTCAGAATAAACTATACTTAAAAATAAAATTGTTGAGGTATTGATTTTCGTCCATACTGAGGTACGAAATAAATAAAATTGGGTTTCGAAAAATTTATCTACAATTCTTAGTTCAATATTTTTATATCAAAACTTTATTTCTTATTTTTTTGGCTCCAAAATAAAAATATTGCATAGAGAATTGTAAACCAATTTTTGGGAACCTAATTTTATTTATAAAATTGTTACATTTTATAAATTCCTTGTTGTAAATTTAAAAAAAAGGGGCCCTTATTTAAAGGCGCTTTGTTATTAGGATAGAGACGGTATAGAGACTTCACACAGTTTAAAGTACTGCAAAATAAGTTAGTTTTTTTATATACTTTATGACAATATGCTCATATCGATATTGCGATTGAACGAAGTTTATAATATCTATACTTATAAATACACATATACAGTGAAGTCTCACTTATACGAAACATCCAGTTATACGAAGAATTTCTCAATCCCTACATACATACATATGTATGTATATATGTATTCACATCTACGAAACATTCACTTATACGAATAAGTGTTGGTTCCCCTTATGTTCGTATAAGTGAGACTTCACTGTATTGTAAAAAGTCTCCGACTCTACATACAAGTTATAAATAGAATAATCGAAATTAAATTTTATAAATATAAGTATTCAACATTGAAAACAAGTCAGTTGATGGTGAGATGTAAGACGATATAGAAAAAAATCATCTAATTAAATTATATGGTAGTTTTATAGAATTTTTACCTTATTTCGCTGCTATTTCTTAGATCCCATTTATGCCAGTAAGCTTGCCATGGAAAACAACAATGCACAAAGACATAAATCCACAAAGACATAAATACACAAAGACATAAATACACAAAAACATAAATACACAAATACATTATCACCTAACTTCAAATTATCTGAATTATCACAAATTATCATGGTAATTACGAATTAATTGGGAAATCACGAATTAACCGATAAATCACGAATTAGCCGATAAATCACGAATCAGTCGCTAAATCACGAATTTGGTGAGAAAAACTAAACAAGAAGAATGCAAACGATAAAAACAAACGTCAAACTTCGATTGTCAAAAGTTTCCAGGAACTGCTTTCTTATTGGTGGTCGCCATGGAAACGGACAAATGGCGGAAAGGCGCGCTGGCGCGAATGTTTAAAATTTAAACATCTGATAAATGAATGGTTGAATTAAGTTTTCTAATGGATATGAATAAGTTAACTACTAATTATAATTAGTATTATTAATTGTTATATATTATATTATTACTTGTTATATATTATATTATTAATTATTATATATTATATTATTAATTGTTATATATTATATTATTAATTGTTGTATAAGATTATATTATTAATTAATATATATTATATTTTTAATTATTATATATTATATTATTAATTGTTATATATTATATTATTAATTGTTATATATATTATATTATTAATTATTATATATTTTATTATTAATTATTATATATTACATATATTATTAAATATTAGTTAAGAAATGAATATTCTTCTACATGTTTTATTTCAGAAAACTATTTATTGAATACACCAAGGAACATAGATCCAAATGAGGATGTATTAATAAATTTCGTAACGAGTAATACAAAAATACTAATAACAATTTAATTATTGCATCCTTGTCCGAAGTTCCCCATATACGGCATAGGTTGAGGCATGTATCCGTTACTGTATCCATAATTCGCTGCCCCGGATGAATATCCTTGCATCGGTATTGGAGGAGCTCCTGCAACCATTTGTTGCATAGAACCAATGGATGGTTGCATGTCAACATATGAAGGTTGAATTTGATTATATCCGGAATATCCGTAGCTCGGGTTTCCATATCCTTGATAACCTTGACTATATCCAGAGGAAGGTTGTGTAAGTTGTGATGGAAATCCTTGAGATGAGTATCCGGAATATGATGGGTACATTTGGCTAGAAGCAAAGCACAGTATATATATATTAATATATATATAATATTAAGAATATTATTAATATACATAATATTAACAATATTAATATACATAATATTAACAATATTAATATACATAATATTAACAATATTAATATACATTATATTAATAATATTAATATACTTTATATTAATATTGTTATCATATCGTAATAATTAAACATTTTTCGATACAAAATCTATAAATTGGTATAGAAAAAACTTAGTTTCGAAACGTACCCCATGTTATATCCTCCACTATACATTCCAGATCCACACGAACTTCTCTTAGTCAACTCTTTCTCAGGTTTATTTTCATTTGTACTTTTACTAGTCAACACCTCGAGTAAACCCTTCTTATTTAAAGACTCACAATTCACCACACTAAGAAGGCAAACGATCGCAAAGGAAATAATAAAAATATGTTTCATTTTGTCTAACGGTATAGTACGTACTTCCTAGCCTAAGCAATGTGATTAAAGTAAGAACGCTTGCAAATTTTTTGCACAACTTCCTTAAAGACTATCTATTTAGTACATTTAATAGGCCTCTAGGCCACGTTATCAATTTTTTGTGAGTTTTATCAAATTATACATTAATACAATCTTAGTTTTATTTAATACAGTCGCAAATGTTTCATCATATATAAATAAATCATTGAATTTTAATTAGATTTTTTATTAGCTGAGCTGATAGCTGTTTGACCTTATTTTTTTCTTGTTACTTATACCACAGCTTATACTATATGTGCTTATACATACATTTATGTTAATAGAGATTTAATATTTGAGGCGCTTTATTGAAATTTAATATTTGAAGCGATTTATTTAAATTTAATATTTGAAGCGATTTATTAAAATTTAATATTTGAAGCGATTTATTAAAATATAATATTTGAAGCGATCTATTTAAATTTAATATTTGAAGCAATTTATTAAGATTTAATATTTGAAGCGATTTATTAAAATGTTTGAATCAAAACCAAATGCACAAAATATAAACCGTGTACATAAAAATACACAATACTTTTTAACATGAATTACAAGAAAATCGATATTGGCAATATTGTTGTGGGTAATACGAATAACATTGATTACATTGTTGGCGTTGACAACCTTGGATATAAACGGGTATCGGCATATAAACATACTGAACTTCTTTATCTGATATCCGTGATGGAATTCCATTTTCCCGTTGCTTTGGAACGTTTACAACTACATGGTTCCGGTTTTCATTTTCCACCGTTATTGGGCTATCAATCTCGTTTACATTATGTACAACATTGTCCAAATTTACAACTACTTTTACGTCATTTGTGCTACTGATTGTCGTGTTCCCAGCTGGCACATTAACAGAATTATTTGAACAAGCAGAGCTAGAAAGATATAAATAACATTTATTTACAATTTCAATTTTTTTTAGTTATTTCATTTTTTTAGTTACTTCATTTTTTTAATTACTTCATTATTTTACTTACTTGCTACCCGAACAATTATTGCAGCTATTATCATTATGACAGCAACATTGTGAATTGCAATTATTATTGCAGCTTACATTCCTAGTAACTATAGATTTTGGTTGATTTGCCGATTCGCCCATTAAAACTTTTAATAACCTGTGTTCTTGTAAGATATCGTTACAAGAGACAAAAGTGAGTAAAAGACATGCAACTACATAACACTTCATTTTAAAAAGTTGTACAAGGCGCATATGTTGCAAGAATGAGGAATTTGTTGGAAGGCGAGTGTCTTTATCGTGCATCTTGCACTAATTTATCAAAAATTCAATTAAAATTATCTGTGCGATTTGTTTTTTAAACTTAAAAATAATTATATTAATAATAAAAAATAAGAATAATAATAAATAATAAGAATAATAATAAGTAAGAAGAATAATAATAAGTAACAAGAATAATAATAAGAAACAAGAATAATAATAAGTAACAAGAATAATAATAAGAAACAAGAATAATAATAAGTAACAATAATAATAATAAGTAACAAGAATAATAAATAATAAGAATAATAATAAGTTACAAGAATAATAATAAATAATAAGAATAATAATAAATAATAAGAATAATAACAAGTAAGAAGAATAATAATAAGTAACAAGAACAATAAATAATAAGAATAATAAATAAGAATAATAAATAATAAGAATAATAATAAATAATAGGAATAATAAAAAATAATAAGAATAATAATAAATAATAAGACTAATAATAACATAAAAAAATGTAAAATAAAACTGATAAATCCGTTAAATAAATAATACGAATGTGTATTCTTAAAATAAGCTTTATTAAATATCAGTTATGCCACAATCTAGTAAACTTATATTGATCGAACCTTAATTGCAAATATACCATAGTAAAATTGAAAAAAAACGTGTAAAATCTTTGTATAAAAATATTTGAGCAAAATTTGTACATTTTTCTACTTGATATGCGAAGTATTATAAGAGTTATTAAAAATGAACCTAAATATTTAAATTATTCTAAATATTTAAATTATTCTAAATATTTAAATTAACCTAAATATTTAAATTATTCTAAATATTTAAATTAACCTAAATATTTAAATTATTCTAAATATTTAAGTTAACCTAAATATTTAAATTAACCTAAATATTAAAATTATTCTAAATATTATAATTATCCTAAATATTAAAATGATCAATATTAAAATTATCCGAAATATTAAAATTCTCCTGCATATCAAAATCATCTTAAGCAATTCAATTAAAGTCATCATAACAATAAATATCATTCTAAATATTAAAACATCATTTTAACGTCACCATAGCTCCAAAGCGGAAACCTTATCGATATAACAATCCTTAAAACCCTTAAGTATAACCTTCGCTTCGAACCAATGAAATTCTAAGTCGTTCTCCATGCTCTCGACGTTTTCAGTACGATTAACAACCTCGTCGTCTTCTCGTTTTTCTTGAAATACCGACAAATTATTACAACATGACGACACGTCGTCGTTGGGCGAATACTTCAAACTTATCGCTACATGCCGCAGTTTCTTAGAAACGACAAATTGCCTATTTAAATGAAAAAAACCGGAGCAATTTTCGCCGATCGCTGTTTTCTTCAGCAAGACGAACATGTTCGTAATAGGCAGAGACGTCTCCATGGCGGACATCCATTCTTGTGAGAAAAAAACTTCTCGTAACACTTTGTGCTGGTTTTTGTGGGCCATATGCAGGTGGTTGCTTTCTAAGTGACCTCTCGCTAATTGCGGAACTTTTATCCTATACATTTCTTTGATAGAATATAAAGTCGAGCCGAACAAAATCACTACTTCCTGTATTGAATTATCGGGGTTGCTAAATTCGTCGTTAATGTGCGACATGGTTTCTTCTAGGCTATCGTAAGCGTTCAAGACTTCCCGAACATGTCTCTCCACTGTAAAGTTAACTGTCCTCCGGTTATGATCTTCGTTATCCGAGTTTTTCCGTTTTCTACTCACGACACTCTTGAGCCATGTGTAGGGGTAAGGAATCTGGGCTTTTTGGTAAACTAGAGATTTAAGGATTTCGTTGATGAGAGAAGAACATGTTAGAGGGGTTAGGGTAAAGTCGGTAATATTTACTTCTATGGAAGCCTCCTGGTTCACTGTATTGCACATTTTTTATTAATATTTAATCGAATAAAATAATCGTCTTCAATTTATAAGAAAAAAAGCGAAAAAACAGTTTAATTAACACTTTTAATGTGAAAGCATTATTGTTTAAAGAACAAAATGACAATTATGCGTTGTCGTGCTGACAGGTGGTGACAGTCAGGAACTGCATGTAGTAGTGTTAAAACTAAATATTCCTACTTTTACAGTTTCCTACACTCTTTGCCTATACAGTGACCATACTTTTGATACCAAACAACGAATTTCTGCCACAGTACATAGCAAGCGGCATAAACATAAAGTCTATTGTATTTATAGTCCGGTTGTTTTGGGTTTGCCGCTCGTGTGGTAATTTCTATAAAAAAATCATTTTTATTAGAAGTTTTTTAATAATTATTTTTATTTGTGATAATAATTTTTTTTTATTTGTGATAATAATTATTTTTATTTGTGATAATAATAATTTTTATTTGTGATAATAATCACTTTTATTTGTGATGTTCCGTTGTTACCTTCATGATTTTATTCTTCTTGATTTTATTTGAGCATTCTTCAATTAATTGTTATTAAAGTTCTATCGCGGAATTAATAAAAAATATCGAAAACACCAAGCTAATTCCTCATAATCTCCACCATCTGCTATTAATATTTATATATTTAGATACATATGCATATATTTAGATACATATGGATATATTTAGATACATATGTATATATTTAGCTACATAAGCAGATAGTTAAAATTGCCAAACTATTGCTGACAATATTATTTTGTGAATATACATGTAATTGTTGCGTAGGTATATAACATATAAGGTACTATCTTCATAAACAAAAGTATAATCGGTAGTTTCCAAATTTGTATAAAAATCTCTAGATTAAACTATCCAATAGGATTCTATCATAACTCTTACATAACGAATAATCTCCAGTTAATTGGCAGAGATAACGGCAACTTCTCCGGTAATTAATATCACCGAATGACAATAAAAATACCGCGCTGATGATTCGTGATAAGTTCGCCAGCAATTATTTAGGCACTATGTGCTTATTTTTTAGTAATCTGCACCATCTGCTGTTGACATTTACCTTAACTCGAAGATAACCAACATGACCCAAATCGCTTCCAAAGTTATTTCGTATGCGCCAGCCTAAAATGATTTGTTCGTTTGTTTTACTTTACTTTTTCTTCGCTCTGGTTGGTACTGATGATTTAACCACCAGGGAATGTCCAGAAGATCTTGAAGATGGAGGAACCTTTTGTCATACACCGTTATCCAAGCCCATTTTTGTGAATGAAAACTGTGTTTACAAGGAAGAAGTTCCTTATTGGAGGTACTACAAGGATGAAGCTCTGCGCAACAATGAAAACTTCATCTGGACTCATTCTCAGTTGGATGCGAAATCAAACTATTTCAAATATGTGGATCCGAGTAAATACTTTGGTCGGTTTGCCATCCTCATGATGTATGAGGAAGGTAGGGAACCAGATGACGATTGCATTGGTTTTAACTATTATGGGAAAAATAATCCTGTGGGAAACTTCATGAAGTGCTCAGAGTTATCCAAACTTTGCTTTTATGAGAAACATGCAAAGTTTAGTGCTTGTACTGCATACGAAGAAATTTGTTCTCCTGGGATTAATAACTGGTGCTATTGCTATTCTAAATATACACAGAGATTCTTTTGTAGGTAAGTATTCTACTAACAACTCGGCCAAATTTTCTTTTTCTTCTTGTTTTCTTCCAAGAAAGTTGGCCCAAGCTCCTTTTAGGAGCTATTTAGCCATCTAATGTTGATATGAATAGTGAGGTTAGTTTTCTACGTATTTCGATGAGTACAAGTAGTACCTAGTTTCTGGCAATCGATGGACGATAAAAGATTAAGTAGTTGCTATTTTTAAACATTTAATTTTTGTTTTTTCACAAATTTGTAGAATGCTAAAAACGAGGAAATTGGTGGAATTTCAATCAAGGTATAAGTATATGTATAAGTATATAGTAATGTGTTGATTAACACCCTTATATTAATAACTTATTAATAACTCATTAGAGTTTCTTAATAATTTCTTTACTTCCATTACGAAAAATTGGACAACCAAAAAAAAATGTGATTTAAATTTCCCACTGTTCCACGTTGACAAAGTAGAGAATCAATTGCTCCAATTCTAAAAAAGATGCTTTGGAGAGGTTGTATGATTCGATCTTATTCTTAAGCAAAAGACAATAAATTCTTTAATTTTCTGCTAATAAATTCTTTAATTTAAAAAATTTTTTAAATGTTATATGTGACTATCCTAAAATAATAATTATAAAAAAAAGAAAAGAAAAGTTTAAAGGAATGTGCTCCAGATGAAGCCCCCAAAAGACGGGCGAAACGTCAGTTAAAATAAAAAAAATTCAACATTAAATGAAGTGATTTATATAAAGGTAGACTCAAATATACCCAAAGAAAATTAAATAAGAAAAATAATTGAAGGTCAAGAAAATAAGTAAAAATGAAATAAATTCTTTAATTTTCTGCTAATAAATTCTTTGCTAAGGTCCCTAAAAGATTTAAACCAGGGTTTGCCTTTGATTGAATAGATTCTGCCCAGTGGTGTTCCCATCTTTCTTTAAGTTTTTTTTTGAGTATTTTTAAAAATTAAAAGTGAAAATTTTATTTTTTTAAAAAATATTTTCAAAATGATATCCAAATTTTTCTACACGGGTAATAGTTTAAGTGCACTGTTAATACTAACTACTTATTATTATCTGTAAAGTCGACATTCATTTGACATGTTTCTGTACAGCAAAAAAGTACTCTTTTTTTGAGGGCTTACAATCGTAGTTTGCAATGGCATTTAGGCTATAAAATAATTGTGGTTATTATCTTCGACAATCAATTTTGCAAACAGCGAAATATAATTTTATTGTTTAAATTATTTTTTATTTAAATTATTTTTTATTTAAACAATATTTTATTTAAATCATTGTGATATTAATGTTTATTATCAGAAAGTAAGTTTCATGTATTAAAACGGTGCCTTCCATTTGCCCCCAGACATAAAAGCATATCGCGATTCTCTAATTATTTATCGGTAAGATCTAATAAAATCTTGTCTGATTTTAGGCGAGTTCAAAAATTATTAACTTTTGTTAATATCTTAATTAATTCGCTAATTGTGAATCACTTTTTGATATATATATATATATATATTTCTTCCTATTTAAGAAAATGTGTAAGGGGTCAACAACTGCTCCCAGGCCAATAATAGGAAAGGGTTATCCTAAGCAAGATTTCTACCAAATTTGAGCCAATTTCGTTCATTAATAATCGAGATATTACTAAATGTCCAGAAGTTCAGCGTTTCGTTCCACTGTGCGCCGCTAAGGTAACGGTCGGAACGACCACATGAGAAAAATCAATCAAAACAGAAATAAGGGTTAAATTTGTACTAATTTGTATCATATAAATACACAATGTTAAAATTTGCCACATAGTACAAAATTGGGTCTATGTAGCAGAATAAACCGTTGAAAAGTGACCAAAGCCTTTTGATCTGAAATGAAACTAAAAAAAAATACATTGTGTGACAGGAGACAAAACCAAAGTTATAACTCCATATACCACATACCGTTATTTTTCATGGGCATTAACTAGTATTGCTAGTATTTTAAAACTCAAAAGCAGCCATAAGATAAGATTGTTTGCAAATGTAACGATGAATCACAAAGTCGTCCGATTCTCGCTAACGTACGTTCTTGCACAAGGCGCACACCTGTTGATGCGTAATAGACAAAGCAAATGTTCAAACGTCCGTCTTTGATAAAAAAGTGCGACCCATTGTTAAAACCAACACATCGTCCAGAACTCGATCGAAAATTTAGTAATCTAAAGGTGGGTTCGTACATCAAACGGGAGATCGTGTTTTGGCAAATTTCCCTTTAAAGGGAATTTTGTTGCGGTTTTGCTGCGAAACCAATCTCAAGGCACTATTTTCTTCATGGTCGTTGGTGAAAACGAATAATGAACGTAATAATCAAGTAGAAGATTAATAAAGTCATTATTATTGCTGTTCAACTCTTTTATTATTATTATCATTGTCTCTGCCACTGTCCCTGTCACTGTCACTATCACTAGCATTATTATTATTATTGTAATTATTATTATTCCATAAATTGTCAAAATATGATTGTGTTGCGACGAAGTAATGTGTGAAGCCAGCTTTAGATGCTCTGAATTTTCATCGAGTTCTCACAATGTGGCTCTTTTTAAAATCGGCCTCACTTTTTTATCAAAGACGAACGTGGAATAGTCTTCTTTGTCTAACACACATCAACAGGTGTGCGCCTTGTGCAAAAGCGTACGTTAGCAAGAATCGGACGACTTTGTGATTCATCGCTACATTAGTAAATAATCTCATATTTTGTGTTATAAATATTCTTTTCCATTATCATTTATTTTATTTGATGTTATATTCAATTTATCTTTGATAAAGATGTGCAGAATTTTAATTGCATAAAACCAAAAACAAATTTTGGAACTAACATCCCTTGTTCATGCTCGTCAAAGCATGCTATAGGTGTTGATTTCGTTCATAGTACGATATTATTATTTTTTTTCTTCCTGTTCCACCACTCCAAATTGGATGAATTTTTAATATGTGATAACTAACCCATGAACACATATTATACTAAAAATTGGTGATTGTGCCAAACCGGCTACGTACTCTCCGAATAGCTCAAAAAATAAACATGCATTTTTTTCTAAATAATAATGCCCCCCAGGGGGTCCCAATTTTTTCATAAATGGCACTACATGAAAAGATTATTTGTGGAAAATCTCAAATTAATCTGTCATTTAGAAACGGTGTAAAAAAATAAAAATGTCTAAACTTATTTATTTGTTTTCAGCCCCCTTAGGGGGTATATGGGGTTAAAACTTTACAGTTTTGTCTCCTGTCATACAATGTATCTTTTTAGTCTAATTTCAGATCAAAAAGCTTTGGTCACTTTTTAACGGTTTATTCTGTTAGATCCAAGTTTGTAGCTGCTATATATATGTTATGTGGCACTTTTTTAGAAATGATGACACGATAACTCAAAAACTACTTGAGATAAATCAATGAAATTTGGTATGTAGGCATTTTCGCTAAAGACGAAACAGGTATCAACTTTTGGGTTTATTCGGGAAACCGGAAGTGGCAGTTTACTTGAAAAAGTAGAGAGAAACTTTCATGTAAAATGGAACTTTTTCAAGTAAAGTGCCATTTTGCTTTAAGGATTTTTTTCAAATTTTGTACTAGCTTTAGAAATAACGAAAAACTCTCAGATATCAAATTTTAACAGAATTGTCCAACCGGAAGTGGTAGTTTACTTGAAACGAAACTGTAACTCTTTTAAGTAAAGTGCCATTTTGCTTCAAGGGATTTCTTTAAAATTTTGTAGAAACTTTGGGAATAACAAAAAAATCACAGATATCAAATTTTAGTACAATTGCCCAACCGGAAGTAGTCTTTTTTAACAACTTTTCTCGAAAGAGTTACATTTTCGCTTCAGGTAAACTACCACTTCCGGTTGGACAATTCTGCTAAAAGTTTATATTTTTGAGTTTTTCGTTATTTCTAAAGCTAGTACATAATTTGAAAGAAATTCCTTGGACCAAAATGGCACTTTACTCGAAAGAGTTACATTTTCGCTTCAGGTAAACTATGACTTCCGGTTGGACAATTCTGCTAAAATTTGATATCTATGAGTTTTTCGTTATTTCCAAAGTTAGTACAAAATTTGAAAGAAATCCCTTAAAGCAAAATGGAACTTTACTTGAAGAAGTTCCATTTTACATGAAAGTTTTTCACTACTTTTTCAGATAAACTGCCACTTCCGGTTTCCCGAATAAACCCAAAAGTTGATACCAGTTTCGTTTTTAGCGAAAATGACTACATACCAATTTTCATTGATTTATCTCAAGTAGTTTTTGAGTTATCGTGTCATCATTTCTAAAAAAGTGCCACATAACATATATATATATACCTACAAAATTGGATCTAGCAGAATAAACCGTTGAAAAGTGACCAAAGCCTTTTGATCTGAAATTAGACTAAAAAGCGACATTGTATGACAGGAGGCAAAACTGTAAAGTTTTAACCCCATATACCCCCTAAGGGGGCTGAAAATAAATAAATAAGTTTAGACATTTTTATTGTTTTACACCGTTTCTAAATGACAGATTAATTTGAGATTTTCCACAAATAATCCTTTTATGTAGTGCCATTTGTGAAAAATTTTGGACCCCCTGGGGGGCATTATTATTTAGAAAAAAATGCATATTTATTTTTTGAGCTTCTCGGGGGGTACCTAACCGGTTCGGCACAATCACCAATTTTTAGTATAATATGTGTTCATGGGTTAGTTATCACATATTAAAAATTCATCCAATTTGGAGTGGTGGAACAGGATGAAAAAAAATAAAATCGCACTATAGATGAAGTCAATACCTATAAGTATGTATTATGCTTCGACGAATATGAACAAGGAATATGATAGTTCCAAACACTTTTTTTGGTATTATACAATTAAATTCTGCACGTCTTTATCAAAGATAAACTAAATAAAAATCAAAGAAATTAATTGATAATAGCAAAGAATATTTATAACTCAAAATCAGGCACAATATCAGATTGTTTACTACTGTAGCGATGAATCACAAGGTCGTCCGATTCTCGCTAACGTACGTTCTTGCACAAGGCGCACACCTGTTGATGCGTGATAGTCAAAGAAAACGATTCAACGTTCGTCTTTGATAAAAATGTGGAACCCATTGTCAAAACCAACACATCGTGCAGAGCTCGATCGAGAATTTGGGAATCTAAAGCTCGGTTCACACATCACTTCGTTACAATACAATCGTGTTTCCAAAAATTATGAAATAATAATAATAATAATGATAGTGATAGCGACAGGGACAGCGAAAGAGGCAATGATAATAATAATAAAAAAGTTGACCAGCAATAATAATAACTTTATTAATCTCCTACTTGATTATTACGTTTATTATTCGTTTTCACCTACGACCATGAAGAAAATAGTGCCTTGAGATTGATTTCGCAGCAAAATGGCAACAAAATTCCCGTCAAAGAAAAATTTGTCGAAATACGATTTCCCGTATGATGTGCGAACCCACCTTTAGATTCCCAAATTCTCGATCGAGCTCTGGACGATGTGTTGGTTTTGACAAAGGGTCGTACTTTTTTATCAAAGACGAACGTTTGAATAGATTTCATTGTCTATCGCGCATCAACAGATGTGCACCTTATGCAAGAACGTACGTTAGCAAGAATCAGACGACTTTGTGATTCATCGCTACATTTGTAAACAATCGTATCTTTTGGCTGCTTTTATGTTATAAATATTCTTTGCCATTATCAATTAATTTATTTGTTTTTTATTTAGTTTATCTTTGATAAAGACGTGCAGAATTTAGCTGTATAAAACCAAAAAAAGTGTTTGGAACTAACATATTCCTTGTTCACATTCGTCGAAGCATATTACATATAGGTATTGACTTCGTTTATAGTGCGATTTTATTTTTTTTCATCCTGTTCCACCACTCCAAATTGGATGAATTTTTAATATGTGATAACTAACCCATGAACACATATTATACTAAAAATTGGTGATTGTGCCGAACCGGCTAGGTACCCTCCGAGAAGCTCAAAAAATAAACATGCATTTTTTTCTAAATAATAATGCCCCCCAGGAGGTCCAAATTTTTTCACAAATGGCACTACAGAAAAGGA